>VDFB02292556.1:0-42315 GCA_007258455.2 Sequoia sempervirens
CCATTCCTACCACTTCACCTAGTCCCACCATTCCTATCACTTCACCCATCCCAAATGCACCTATCACCACATTCACTCCAACCACTACATCCACTATACCTCAAACTTCCACTACCCCCATCACACCCCTTACATCGCAACCTCCCACCACCACCATCGCTCTAAGCACATCTCAAACTTCCAACACAATTCCGATCCCACACCACCACCATTGCGACCAAGCCAAGTAAGCCATTACAATGCTGCATTCAAAGCATACCAACAATTGCTCCAACAATATCAAACAATTCAGCAAGTGCCTATAGCCATGCATGCTTCTCAATCCACACAAGCTGCTCAAGCTGCACAAGCTGCTCAAGCTGCACAAGCTGCTCAAGCTGCACAAGCTGCACAAGCCGCACAAGCTGCTCAAGTTGCACAAATCGCACAAGCCGCACAAGCTGCTCAAGCTGCACAAGCTGCACAATCCACTCAAGTTGCACAAGCTTCACAAGCTACTCAAGTCGTACAAGCTGCTCAAGTTGCAAAAGATGCCCAAGATGCCCAAGCACGAGTGCAAGCACAAGCGCAGTACTTTGCACAACAACAAGCAGCCCAACAACTCGCATATCAGCAAGCGTTAGAGCAATACCAAGAGCAACAAGAAGCAGCCCAACAAGCCCTAGCTGACCAACAACAAGCATTGTTGGACCAACAACATCAAGCACAACAACAAGCTCTATTAGCGCAACAACAACAAGATCAACAACAAGCGTTGTTGAAAGCATACATGGCACAACAAGCAAACATTCCACCCATTCAAACACCCACTCCACCCCCCCAGAACACCTTCATTCCACCTCCTGATCCACAATTGGATGTCACTGCACAAATAAAATTTCTGTCACAACAAGTGCTTGACCTTCAATCAGGAAAGACACCAAAACCAAAAAAAAACCTATGCCCTTATCCATTTGATAGGAGCGTAGAAATGAAACCATTCCCAAAAGGGTTTGAGATCCCTAAATTTGACAAATATCGCGGAACGGGTAACCCTGAAGATCACATCAGGGAATTCCAAGTACATTGCATGGAGGTGGCTTACGATGAAACGTACTTGATGAGATTATTCCCAAGAAGCTTGGTTGGAAACGCTATTGATTGGTTTTCTCGACTTTCTGGAATCAAAAAATTCCAGGAAATCATAGATGCCTTCATACATAATTATTCCTTCAACACTCCCATGGAGGTTAGCTTACAGGAATTATCATCTCTCAAACAAGGGAAAAATGAATCATTCGGTGCTTTCTTACAACAATGGCGATCCAAAGCTAATCAAAGCAAGTGGTCTATGCCTGAAGAGCAACAAGTGGGAACTATCATTGCGAATCTTGATGGACCCTTGGCCTTCCACCTCAAAGTACAAAACATCACCACTTACGACCAATTGATCCCTAGCGCGCTCAATATCGAACGAGCCCTTGCCACACAGGGAGAAACTTCATCATATCAAGAAGGCCGCTCATCATCCAATTATCATGACAAACCACGAACATGGGCAAAGAATCGTAATGTAACCAACGATGGTGTCGTTGATGCCAAGGTTGTCATTAGTGCCCCACGGAAGAACAATCCACCATCCCAACAACAACAACACCAAAATACCAATCAAAGCAATCGACAAGTCAATACTGTGGTCCAACCATCCCATAACCAAAACACAAACAACACTGATAATCAAGGAGAACCACAGCGAAACAAGTTCTTCCCCAAACGAAAATACACACTCCTTAGGGAACCTGCTGAAGCAATCATGAAAAGATTGGTAGATGAAAAATTGATAACGGTCCCTACACATAATAATTATCAAGAACCATCGGTCAAGCCACCATGGTATAATGAGAATTATCTTTGTGACTTCCACAAACTCAAAGGACACACGACAAACAACTGCATGAGGCTCAAAAATCTAATTCAAGACCTCATAGATGACAAAATCATAGATGTGGAAGCACCATCAGGAAACAAAGATCTCAAGATTTACACAAATCCGATGCCGAATCATGGTAACAAAGGAAACAAAGATCAAGACAAAGGAAAAGGGGCTTATAAAAATGTCAACCACACATACGAGGGTGTTGTCGCTTGTTTAGATGAGTTTTGTGGAGTCATCACCATCAAAGGGGCCCAAGCCGATTGTGGAGTCACCACAAGAGGTGGAAAGGTTACCATTGCAGCACCATCCCAACCAAGCAGAAATTCCACATCCAATCCAAGGTCTAACCCTAGTGGCTATAATGTCTTAGATCAATTGAAAAGAACCCCTGCACATATCTCCATCATGGAGTTACTCAAAATCTCATCTGCACACAAAAAGATTCTAGAAGAAGCTTTGGCGTCATCTACTATCCCCGCAGATCTAGATACAGAACAATTCCAAGCTATGGTCGCAAGTATCACCACACCTAACATTCTTACATTTTCTGAACAAGACTTCCCCACACAACCATCTCACAACCGTGCACTTCATCTGGAGGTGTACGTAAATAAACAGAAAGTCAAGAGAGTCTTGGTGGATGGAGGTGCAGGCTTAAATATTTGCTCCTTAAAGCTTCTAAAGAATTTGAACATTTCAGAGGATTCAATTGACAAAGGAAAAGGCATCACAATAAGAGCATACGATGACCAGGAAAGGGTATCCCAAGGCACCATTCAGCTTCCTGTCCAGGTTGGAGCCGCCATCATGCAAACCAACTGTCAGGTCTTGGACCTCGATTTACCATACAACATTCTCCTAGGGCGACCATGGATACATGCAATGCAAGCTGTAGCTTCAACCTTTCATCAATGTGTGAAATTCACACATGAAGGCCAAGAGGTTACTATCCATGGAGATCCTGAGCCATTTGCCTACTGCAAAAATCTAGAGGCAAAATACTACAAGATCCCACAAGTACCCAAGAATGATGAAGGCCCATCAACACCTTATGTGGATCCCGCCACTCTCACTTCTGCGACAGAGACACCCTCCACCCCCGCCATCCCCGCCTTTTCTGATATCAAAGTCATAATACAAGATGATGGTTGTGGAAACTATTCAATTCCTAAGAATGCTTTTGTAGTAGGAGAGCTACCACAATCTCCTAGATCAAGAGGACGACCACAATCACAAGAAGCTTCAACATCTCAAGGCTCCTATGAATGAAACCCTACCTTCACAAGTGTAGGAGATCTTGGTCAGGAAACATTAGAGGGGGACTTATCTCATCTCCTCTATCGAGATGATATACCAGCAGTTGAATTACCTATGGATGAACGAAACAAAGGTATGAAGATGATGCTCTTGATGGGCTATAACCGAAACCAAGGGTTAGGCCAAGATAATAACGGGCGTGTAATACCCATTATACCTGAGAAGCAAATAAAAAATCTTGGCATTGGTCATCCTACTCCTAAGGTAACTGTACTTGGTCGAGGTGCCCATGGTAGACAGAACCGAATGCCTCCTCAGGAATCCGTAACTACTCCACAATCCTCCATGACTTTAGGAATGCCCACTGATTTAACTGAGTCACCAGAAATAGGATTATCTTTGTTGTTTGAGGATACTAACATCCTTATGATTAGCACCTTGTCTTATGAGTCTGAAAACCAAAGCAATGAAATCCGATTAGTCTATCCCCAACTGATTGATTACGACCAACGAGGACCACCAATTCTTGACATGTTTGAAAACGATAAGGCGCTCTCGAATTCATGGGACTTAGGGATGACATTCCATGTGGGGATCATAAGGCAGGTTTTATCATAGAGCTGGATACACATGCATACTATGGAGAAACGATTGAATCCCTCAGTCGCAAAAATAAAAAATTGAGAATAATCTCCAAGTCCTTGAGTGAAAACCACCTTGTGGCACTCTCCGACTCTAAAAAAGTAAAAAGAAAGGACGCATCCAATGGTGAAAACCTCTCTGAGGCGCCTGAGGATGGGGGATTCAATCTTCCTCTTATAGCTATACACCAAGAAAAGTCAGCTATGCTAGCAGAAAAGTGCAACCCCATCAATCTGGGAACACAAGAAACTCTTCATATTACATTCTACGCTGAGTCATTATTATGCAAAGAACAGGAGGAGTTGGCTACCTTCTTAAAGGAAAGGAAGATAAATTTTGCATGGACCTATGCTGATATGCCAGGATTGGATCCAGAGGTAGTGGTTCATCACTTGGCAGTCTATCCTGAAGCTAAACCTGTGAGACAGAAGCTTCGCAAAATGCATCCTCAAATTGCTTTGTTAGTCAAAATAGAGCTCAAAAAGCTATTAGATGTTGGATTCATTCGACCAATTGATTATCCAGAATGGGTATCGAACTTGGTACCCGTATCAAAGCCTGACGGAGCCATAAGAATCTGTACGGATTTCAGAGATTTGAACAAAGCATGTCCCAAGGATGATTTCCCGCTCCCCAACATCGACATGATAGTAGACATGACAGCAGGGCATGAGATGCTATCACTTATGGACGGATTTTCAGGATACAACCAGATTATGATAGCAAAAGAAGATCAACACAAGACGGCTTTCACTTGCCCATGGGGAACATACTGCTGGAACGTAATGCCATTCGGCTTAAAGAATGCCGGGGCCACATACCAAAGGGCCATGACACTAATATTCCATGACATGATCCACAAAATAGTTGAGGACTATGTCGATGACATCTTGGGCAAATCCAAAAAGAGGAAGGATCATATATCAGTCTTGAGTGCTATCTTTGACAGACTAGAAGAATACAAGGTTCGTTTGAATCCCAAGAAGTGTGTCTTTGGCGTACAATCAGGAAAGTTGTTGGGCTACATAGTGTCAATGAGAGGCATTGAGATTGATCCAGCAAAGGTGAAAGCAATACTTGAAATGGAAGCTCCTAGGACATTGAAACAACTGAGAGGTCTCCAAGGCAGGCTTCAGTCAATTCCCAGGTTCATAGCACAATTAGCAGACAAACAAATCCCTTACTCTCACTTACTCCACAAGGGGGTAACGTACAAATGGGATGACAAATGTGAACAAGCCTTCAACAAAATCAAGGAATATCTGTTAACACCTCCAGTACTAAGGCCTCCAATTCATAACAAACCATTGATCCTTTATATCTCAGCAACTGCAGCAGCCCTTGGTGCTCTCCTAGCACAACATGATGAAAATGGAATAGAAAGAGCCATCTACTACATCAGCCGTACAATGGTGGGCCATGAGTTAAACTATACATTCATTGAAAAAGCTTGCCTAGCAGTGGTGTTTGCATCCCAAAAATTCAGACACTACATGTTGGCACACAAGATCAAACTCATAGCTAAAATTGATCCCTTAAAGTATCTTCTTTCAAAGGCAATGCTTACAGGAAGAATGGCTAAGTGGGTAATGATATTATCAGAATATGACATTGAGTATGTGGAGCGCAAGGCAATCAAGGGACAGGTCATTGCAGACCAACTGGCAGATGCACCTATCTATGCAGAGAACTCACTTGTTTCAGAATTTCCAGATGAATCCATTTTCAACATTGACATAACTACTCATTGGAAACTATACTTTGATGGATCCTACACACAACATGGTTCAGGAGCTGGTATCTTCTTCATCACTCCACAAGGCGATTGTATACCAAGATCATACAAACTAGCATTCCCTTGTACCAACAACATTGCAGAATATGAGGCTTTAACTATAGGTCTCAGGATAGCAGTACAGTGGAACATTATGGCATTGAAGGTATATGGAGATTCACAGCTTATCATAAATCAAGTGAACAATGAGTACCAAACAAAGGATGATAAGCTAACTCCATACAAAAGGATGGTGGAAAATCTCAAGGAATCTTTTGTTGACATCACATTCGAGCAAGTACCAAGAACCAACAATAGAGCAGCAGACGCAATGGCAACTATTGGATCACTCTTAGAGATCCCTCCAAATGTTCCAAAATATGACTTCTTGGTAGAGCAACTTCTCGTACCAGCATTCAAGGTACCAGAGTCAGAATTTGTGGGTGAAATCATTGGTCCAAATGATCAGTGGTACCAAGACATTTACACATACCTTAGGATAGGTATCATTCCCGCCGATTTGCGTTCAAGCCTTAGACGAACCTTTATCAAGAAAGCATCTCGTTTTGTCATTTTAGGAGAAACCCTTTATCGTAGAAGCATAGAAGGAACCTTACTAAGATGTCTTAACCCTGAGGAGGCTTCGGCTGCCCTAACTGAGGTGCACAACGGCATCTGTGGTTCTCATTCGAGTGGCATGACCTTGTCTAAGAAATTGTTGAGGAGTGGATATTACTGGCCTACCATGGACAGAGAGGCACATGAATATGTCAAGAAGTGTCTACAGTGTCAGCAACACGGGGACCTCATCCATGCTCCAGCTCAAGAGCCTCATCCAATCATCACACCATGGCCCTTTTCACAGTGGGGACTCGATCTCATTGGGAAAATCACCCCCACCTCATCCAACGGCCACAAATTCATTATAACTGCAACTGAGTACTTCACCAAGTGGGTTGAAGCCATACCTATGACCTACATAACAGGAAAGCAGATCTCAAAGTTCATCCTGAACTATCTCATATCTTGATATGAATTGTTCCTGACTATTATCTCCTAGGATAATGGGACACCATTTCAAAAATCGAGGAAGTCATTGACCTATGTGATAAGTTCAAAATCAACATAAACTTTTCCACCCCATATTACTACCCCGAGGCAATGGCCAAGCGAAGCTACAAATGAAGCCATCCTCAAAATCCTTAAGAAACTTGATCAATGGCCAGTGTTATTTGGCATTTACCAACTTAATCCTGCCCTTTGGGCTTACCGAACCAGCATCCGCACACCCACTGGTGCCACACTATTTTCCTTGGTCTACGGATCAGAGGCCATCTTGCCCATTGAGATCGAGTTACCATCCCTCAGAGTATCATTGCAAAACCTCATCACGGACGAAGAGTATCGAGTTTCAAGACTGAACGAGCTGGAACTGTTGGACGAGCGACGTCTGGATGCTTTAAACCATCTGCAAGTGTATCAGAATAGACTGAAAAGGAGCTACAACAAGAAAATCAGAAGCAGAACTTTCCAAGTTGGAGAATTGGTGCTAAAAGAGAATCAGAAGAATGTCTTGAACCCAAATGGCAAGGGAAAGTTTGAACCCAACTGGCTGGGACCCTTTGTCATCACAGCAAGCTACAAATCAGGGGCATATCAGTTATCAACACCCGAAGGGGAACCCCTACAAGAGCCAATGAATAGCTCCCATCTCAAAAAGTTTTATGCCTAAATCTTTCAAGGTATAGAACCAAAAAATCCAAAAAATCATAAAAAGTCCTGAAAAAATGGTTACTTCGGCGAAAACCTGGCAAACAGGCGTCTTGGTGACAACAAAAAAAAATAAAAATCAAAAAATCAAGAAAACAGTAAAGAGAAAAAAATCGTCCTCTAGTGAAAACCACTTCGGTGGCACTTTGGGCAAGTACCTTGGTGAAAACCTGGTAAACAGGCACCTTGTGTAAATAAGCACTCTCCATCCATCTTGGTCTCCATGACTTGCTTTGCATCATTCATTCACTCATCGCATATCATCGCATTTCACCCTTCCATCCGCATTTGCACCATAGCTTGGTCTTGCATTTGTGTCAGGATTCCTCCTAGAGCTACTCGGCCCACTTAAAAGGTCAGTTTGTCCTGCCTATATCGGAGTAGTCTATCGCTTCACGCTGGGGGCACGTTCTCATCGGATCGGATTCGTGTATGATCTTAAAATCCTCAAATCAAAAAATCCAAAAAAAAAAACATCAGAAAATTAGAAAATCCAAAAACATTCAAAACATGTCAAAATCCAAAAGCAGAGTCAAAAGTCATTTCAAAAGCCAAAACAATGGTCTAGTCGAACTACATTAGATCTCGAGAGCTTGAGCGTAGGCAAGGTTGATCTTTGATTATCCCGAACATTTAGGTCAGTCCCTAGGAGTCGTCATAATAAAGCCGACATTTCATCATGTATATCTTCATTTGTAAGTCGGTCAAATTGTCGTCGAGAACTTCACGTGGTCTCTAGCAGATATAACGTAGGCAAGGCTAATCTATCGATAAGCCCCCGAGGCCCCTAGGATAGGTCTTTAGGTTAGTATCTTGGTCAAAATCTCAGAAAATCCCAAAACATTGGAAAATTGAAAATCAAAACATTGGAAAATCTCAAAATAACCAAAAACAGCCTCAAAACATTGCAAAACTCCAAAAACATCCAAATATTTGAAAAAAAAATCCATCCGCCTCATCTCGCTTACACTCGCAATAATCAATCATCCATAATAAATCGTCATCATCCTCAACCTTTGGTAAAACAGTCAGAAACAAGTCTAGCAGTCAAGCGTGAAAACCTAAACTGTCAAAATCTCAAGTATAGGTCTGTCAGCATGCAAGTTGGTCAACTCTTTTCTTATCAATGGCATATAAATCATAAATCAATTTCATCATTGTTTGATAAAAGCTTGTCCTAGGATCCGTTCCGACAATGGGCACTTTTATCAAACCAACCACTTTGGGTAAACAAAATGACGTGTCATTAACATGTCCTAGGATCCGTTCCGACAATGAACATTATCTTTTGGCAATAAGTTTTGGCCCCCATCTTTCGAAACATCATTTCTCTTAGCTAACGGTACGAAGAACATTAGTTTGTCTGCTCACTTACTTTATCTTGTTTGATTTATCTCATTGTGCTCATTCCAAGGACCTCTCGATGATGTCTGAACAAAGGATTTAGAGAGATAGGAATGGGGCAACGATCATTATCTTTTGTCTGCTGTGCTTGTTGGATATCTTTGTAATATAACCTTGGTCATGCATGCTTTTGTTTAGTCTATAGCAAGGGTGTTTTAAGTTTCTTGTTGACCACATAGAAAGGCTCGCCTTCCTATGTTTTGGTCCGAGATATTTGAAATATCTGAACTATTTTCTAGACAGGGTTCCGTATGTCAGGTGTGAACAAGAATACTCCTATCTGATTTGTCGAGTCAAAGTCCATCACACTAGGTACAATGCCATCCTGGTTCTCGATACCTTGATGCATCGTACTGCGTGTATTATCAAACATAAGGAAATCTGCCCTTTGAAAATCCCAACTCCACGGCAAGTAGTCATCACCATTTACATGATCATCTCATTCTTTCATTCTTCTATCACATTCTTCTATCTTTACTAACATTTCTATCCCAATTGGTACATGAAGCTACCCACAGCTAATGAATGTCCATTCATCTACATCAACCACTCCTCTCGCATTTTATCGCGATTTTGATTGGCAATTGGCATTCCCATTCAACATCTCGAGGGGGCAATATACCAGTGCAATTCTTCTCACTGGGGCAATAGTGGGGCATCCGAAAAATCAGATTTTTTTTGATTTTGATCATGACAAGATCATTCTTTGAATCAATGCAACAAGTACATTGCTTCAAAGAGGGGCAAAATGTAGACATGCAAAATGTACAAGTTGACATTGCGCATCTAACTTTGATCTACTAACATCGTTTCTTCCTAAATCATCCCTGGGTCTAACTCTTTAATCAAATTCCCCTATCTGATTAAATTCATCAATATTCATCTCTTAATTAAATAAATTATTTTGTCTAATTAAGTCACTTTCCCTTGTTAATTAAATCAATTCATGGGATCTAATTATCCTATTTAATTAAATAATCAATTTATTTGATTAAATCTCTAAAAGTCTATCCATTAAATTAAATAAATTAAAACCTTATTTAATTTAATCTAGTACCATCCCTTTTAATTAAATAAATCAAAATCTTTATTTAATTAGCCTCTTATCATATTCCTCTCTTTTTTTTAAATTAATCCAAAAATCTAAATCAAATTGTCCAAATCAGTTAAATATCCCCTTAAATTAATCAAATCTGATTAATTTAATCCTATCCTCAAATCCTCTAGATTTTGCAACTTGCACAATTAAATCATTTATTTGATTTAATAATTCCTTATTTTCATTCAAAAAAGGCATTTAAGTGGGAATATTCCTCAAATTTGAAATCTCCCCCCAAAGGACTTGTCCATCCAACAAAGCATTTAAAGCTCTTACATTGTCTCTTACATGTCTCCCACTTGGCATTTAACTCATTTTTTATCCCCCCTAAACATGTCATCTCATCAAATTCAAATTTCAAACTTGCACAATCCTCAAAACTTGCTCAACCTTCATCCTCTCACATGTTGACAAGTGGCATTATATCATTGGTTGAATCTTTGTCCCACATTGATCAAATTTGGACATCTCTTCAACTTATCATTCTATAAATACAATGCTTCACCATTCATTTTAGCATCCACATCTCAAGCAAAGTTACCATGCTAAAATACTTAGCAATCCTCATCCATCTCATTGAATCATAGCTAGGTTTTTTGCAGATTTTAAGCTTGGAGCATACATTCAAAGTCTTCATCAAGTGGATCAATCATCTTCAATCAACATTTGCATTCAAGGAGTTGGGAAAGGGCAAATCTCCACACACCTATTTGCACCAACTCCCTCAAGAGATCAAGAGTTTGCTTGCATTAGATAGGATTTAATTGTTTCATTTGTGTTCTTCATTTTCATTTCTTATCTTTTGCAAATTTCAAATGGATTTCTTGAGGAATTATTGGTTTCTAATCTTGTGTTTGATCTAATTGTTTGCATGTTTATTGTGTTTGTGCAAGGTATAGATTCAAATGGTTCACAATATTATCTCTCTTAGTTACAAGACTTGGAAGGCTGTTGAGACAAAGTATATTGTTGGAAGATATTTATGAAGGAAATGATAGAATGAAATTAACAAAGAAGCTAATAGCAAAGCGCAAATATGAGAATTTTAAAATGGAAGAAGGTGAAGATTTTGCAAGCTATTTCCAAAGGGTTGAACTTGTTGCAAATGATGTTAGGAATCAAGGAGGAAAATTGACTAATGAAGATATAATTGAGAAGATCCTAATAACCCTACTTGAGTGTTACAACGATAAGATCTCATTTATTGAAGAAATGTATGATCCTAAGAAGTATACTAAAGAAGAGCTATTTGGCACCTTGACTGCATTTGAGATGAGAAAGTTTGGAAAGAAAGAGGAAAAGATAGAAACTACATTTAAAGCAACAAAGACTGAGGATGATCTGGATAGTGATGGTTCTGATGAGTTGGAAGTGAATTTTACCAAGAAGTTGAAGAAAGGTATTGGTAAGTATAAAGGTGTGTTTCCCTTTAAATGTTTCAGTTGTGGTAATATTGGTCATTATGCTTCAAGATGTTTGAATAGAGTTGTACATAAGAAGAACAAGGATCATAAAGATAAGGATAGAAAGGATAAGAAATATAAGAAGTTGTATTATGTTAAAGAAGAAGCCAGAATCTCTTATGGTGAATCTGATTATGAGGGTGATGATAGTGAATGCTTGTTTTTAGCTTTGGAGAATAAATCTATGCCTGCGAACCCTAGAAAATGTGCAAGAAAGAATGTTCCAGAGAACAAAAAGAATGAGATGGAAGGTAATTTGGTCACCACCTTTCATAAGAGACAGGATGAAGACTACTGGGTGATTGACAATGGATGCTCTAATCACATGATCGAAGATAAAAGTAAGTATACTAAACTTGAAAATTATGATGGTAGTTTGGTCATGTTTGGTGATGATTTAGGAGCGAAGGTTATTGGGAAAGGTACAATTAGTTTTTATGGAATACACAACACTAATAATGTATATTATGTAAAGGGTTTAAGGCATAACCTTTTAAGTGTTGGATAAATGTGTAGCAATGGTTTTAAACTTGTGTTTCAGAATAATACCATAGAAATCAGAAAAGGAACCAAAGATATGGTTGCTACTGGAAGGAGAACTCATGGAAACATCTATCAGCTTAAGGGTGTTTATGGTCAGTGCCTTATATCTCAAGTCAATGAAAGTTGGTTGTGGCACCAGAGAATGGGACATGTAAACTTTGATAATCTGGTCAAGATCAGTTCAAGAGATGTTGTCTGAGGTCTACCTAGAATCACAAAGCATGCTAATACTATTTACAGAAGTTGTCAATTAGGGAATCAAACAAGATGTAGTTTTAAGGGAAAAGAGTAATCTACTACTGAAATGTTGGAATTGATTCATACAGACCTCTGTGGTCTGACTATAATAGGAATCCTAAATGGTGATAGGTATTTCATGTTCCTTATTGATGATTATACTTGAATGACATGGGTTGCATTTCTTAGAGAGAAGACTCGGGCTCTAGATAGGTTTAAAGTGTTTAAAGCAAGAGTGGAAAATGAAGTGAACCTAAGAATAAAATGTTTAAGATCTAATAGAGGTGGAGAATTCACTTCTAGTGAATTTAATACATTTTATGAACATCATGGCATAAAAAGATAATTTTCTACTCTGAGAACCCCTCAGCAAAATGGGGTAGTTGAGAGGAAAAACCAGATGGTACAAGAAGCTACAAGAACCATGATAAAAGAATCAAATGTACCAGATGTGTACTGGAGAGAGGTAATACACATTGATGTTTATGTTCTTAATAGAGTTCATATTAGAGGCAACAGCACAAAGACTCCTTTTGACTTATGGACTGGTAATACTACTATTGTGAAGTACTTTAAGGTATTTGGAAGTAGATGTTACATTAAAAGAGATGATGAAAATCTTGGGAAGTTTGATGCTAGATGTGATGAAGGAATTTTTCTTGGGTACTCAACCACCAACAAATCATATAGATGCTTCAATAAAAAATTGAGGAAGATTGTTGAGAGTGCTAATGTGAAAGTTGATGAGGACATGCATAGACCTATTGAGATAAGTGAAGTTGAACCTGATGATCCTATCTATGGACAAGTACCTGAAGAGAATAAGGAGAAGGAAGAAGAAGAACAGATTGAAGAAGAAGAAATCCTGGAACCTGCTGTTAAGACTCCTAAGTATGTGCAGAAGAATCATCTGGAGGAATAAATAATTGGAGATAAGAGTGAAGGTGTGAAGACTAGAAGTAAAGTAGCAACTGAGGTAAATTTATGTTTACTTTCCAAAATAGAACCTAAGTCTGTGTGTGAAGCATGTGAAGATGAGAGTTGGGTTAGAGCTATGAAAGAAGAGTTGTAGCAAATACAGAAGAATTGGATATGGGAATTGGTCCCTAGACCTATGAATAAGAATGTAGTTGGTTCAAAATGGGTGTTCTGAAATAAGTTGAATGAAAATGGTGAAGTTATAAGAAATAAAGCAAGACTTGTATGCAAGGGATACTCACAAGTTGAAGGCATAGACTTTGAAGAAACATTTTCCCTTGTGGCTAGAATGGAAGCTATTAGGATATTTTTGGCATTTTCTACCCACAAGGAGTTCAAAATATATCAGATGGATGTCAAGTCAACATTTTGAATAGTGAATTGGAATAATTATACATGGAACAACCTAAAGGATTTCAATTATCAGACAAACCTTATATGGTTTGTAAGTTGAAGAAGGCATTGTATGGACTGAAGCAAGCTCCCAGAGCTTGGTATGCAAAATTGGACAGATAACTAAGAAAGGATTCAGCAAAGGCTCTGCTGACAACAATCTTTACTTCAAAGTGGAGGGTAAAAAAATGTTGATAGTGGTAGTATATGTTGATGATATCATCTTTGGTGGAAATGAAGGCATGTGTAAAAGATTTGCAGAGGAAATGAAAAAAGAATTTAAAATTTCCATGATTGGTAAGTTGAATTTCTTTCTTAGTATTCAAGTAAATCAAACTGATAAGGGGATATTCATTTCACAATCTAAATATTTGAAAGATTTGTTGAAGAATTTTGGAATGGATGACTCCAAACCAGTTAGTACTCCTGTGGTAATCGGATGCAAGCTGAGTAAAGATGGTGAATCTGCTAAAGCTGATCAAAGAAAATATAGATTTATGAGGGTAAACCCACAAAAGTGGTTTACAATTCCAGTGAGGAAGGAAAACTTACAAAAAATGACCCCAAGGAAAAAAATGTGATTTTGGGGGTTTGTAGGAACCTACTGGTTCGAGCGAACCCATTTGAATCTTTCCCGCCAAAAAGACCAAAAAAAATGCATTACGAAGGGTGGTTTACTCGAACCCCTAGGGGTTCGTATGAACCCCTAGGGGTTCGTATGAACCCCCCTTATCCCTCATTCTCCCCCTAAAACACAAAAAAAAACCTTTTTTTTTCACTTCAGAGCTCAGTTTGAACATGAAAATGGTGAATACTTCACAAACCCAACTAGAATAAGGTAGTCCTCAGAATGAGCTATCCAACAAATATAATTTTAATATGTTTTGGTTTTATTATGTATTTGTTTTTTTAGTTTTATTAAACATAGGTTTTTCACCAAAAATGAAGGTCTTTGTTCTACACATGTGGAAAAATAGCAGATTATCAAAAAAAAAATTGAAAAATATGAGTGCACTAGATATTGAAGTCCTTGATCCAACCAAAAAAAAATTGAATTTCTATATATACAAAAAAAATTACGCGTTATACAATTGTGCCATGTCTAGATTGTAATTGGTTTGACTTTGAAACTTGATTAAAGAAAAAATATTCAATAAAAAACTATCTAACCAAGTGGAAGCACTAGATATCGGAGTTACAAATCTAAATTTGAAAGAATTAGAATTTTATCCTTCATGGAAAAAATTTATGCGTTATACAGTGTGTGTCACTTTTTAAAAATGTTGTTTTCTGAAAAAAAAACTAGTTTTCGAGGGAGATGGAAAAAAAGTGCAATCTGATTCCAAAAATTTTGAAAAAAATATTTTTATAATCTACAGACAAAATGTGATGAAACTCTAGTTTGCATCATCTTCAAATTCCTCACGGTTTAGCTGCTATAGGTGCCCGAAAGTGAAGATTTAGTTAAAAAAATTATTTCAGTGTCCAGTTTGGCCAAAAATTGTAAACCACTATCGTGGGATCACCCATGATTGGTGGGTTGTTGTATCTTACTGCTACCAGACCATATATTATGCATGTAGTATGTCTAGTTGTCAGATTTCAAGCAGATCCTAAAGAGGCACATGTTATAGCTATAAAGAGGATATTTAGATATCTTAAAGGTACACTGGATTATGGCTTATGGTATCCTAAGGATGTTGATTTCACCTTCAGTGCTTATACCGATGCAGATTGGGCTGGTTGTGTGGATGACTGGAAGAGTACTAGTGGAGGTGCTTTCTTTCTTAGTGGAAGATTGGTTTCTTGGTTGAGTAAGAAATAGGACTCGGTTTCTTTATCCACTGCAGAGGCAGAATATATTGTTGCAACATCTTGTTGCACACAGGTTTTGTGGATGAAGCAAACTCTAAAAGACATTGGAGTGATATGTGATGAGCCTATTCCTATTTTCTATGACAATACAAGTTTTATAAACATTTCAAAGAATCCAGTGATGCATTCAAGAACAAAACACATATCTATCAGATATCATTTCCTAATAGAGAAAGTGTTGGAGAATGAAGTTGGGCTGGAGTATGTGACAACAAAGGAACAAATTGCAAATATATTTACTAAGGATATTCCTAAGGATACTTTTGAGTATCTTAGGGAGAGGTTGGGGGTAATTGGCCCTCTAAACTAGGTGCACATGGAGGTGCATTAGTCCAGTGAATTCACAAATTCTTCATTTATCTAGAATGATGAATAAGTCTACTCCGCAAGGGGAGTAGAAATTTTTTTCATTGTTGCAGTATGAGTTGAAAGGGTGTACTCCTAAGGGGAAGTAATTAGAGCTTTTTGATCTATCATTGATGTCAAATGGGGAGAGAAAATCATGTGAAAAATAGTAAGAAAAGGAAGAAAAGGTGTTCTCCAAGAATATTGTGTAGGTTGTTGTCTTTGATGGTTTTTCACATCATGTGTTGCCATCAATGACAAAGGGGGAGATTGTTGCAAGTATGAGCAAGTTTGGTGGTGTTGTCATTAATGTTGTCATTGATGTCAACATAGTTTAGTATGTTGTAGTTTTTGCATGTATAGTTGAGATGCTATTGAGATGTTGTGAGTACATGGAGCTATCCTTACGATGTTGCAAATGTGTTGAATTGATGAGTTTCCAAGTGCTTTTGATAAAATTAATAAAGAGTGAAGTTAGATTTATGTATGAGTTCAGAATGTGATCCAATATGTCCTTCGTGTTTCTCATGTGTTGATCCTATGCTTGTGCAGATCTTAAGGGTTGTTGTTGATGATCTGATGGTGATATATACTAATTTGTAGCTTTTGGTTTGATGTAAGGTGAAATGGTGTTCATCGATGTGTGAAATGTTCTGGCAGAGTTGGCTTTATGTGGATTGGGAGAAATGTTTTTTCTCCGCAATCCTCTGCTATTTTGTTTCAAGTCATGTGGATCTGGAATGTGTCTTATAATGGTGTTCTTTGGGTTCTAGAAAAGATGTTTGTGGTTTGATGATCTGGAAGTTGAGTTTCAGAGTTGATGTATGTGTTTGCACAGTCTGGATGGACTATTGGAAGAAGTTATGTGTTTGAAGGATGTGATACTTGTTGTCGATGTATCTAAAGGAACCTAAGAAGTTTTCTCGTGCATAATGAAGTGTGTTACATCATTCGCGTGTTATCTTCTTGTTGGAAAGCGTGTACTTCAATGTTCATTTGTGTTTTCATTAGCTTTTGCCAACCTGGTGTTTACACTTCATCTGAAGAATAAAATTTAATTAAGGAAGTGTTTGGTTGATTTGAGACATTATTTCTTAGTCTTGGTTAAGTATTTTATTGGTCCACTCTCATTCCTTTCCACTGCGGGAATGTTGAGTTGACAGCCTAATTTGAAATTATGAAATGAAGAGTATGTGGTCGACCTTAGAGAAAGGTTCTAAGGTTGAAAATGGTATAAATGCAAGTCGAGCTACGAAGGATTGGATGATGAAAAGTAACGAAGTAAGCCACAAATAAAAGAGCGGAATTGTGCAAAAGTGAGTTGAGGTAGTAGTACTTCATTGTGTTAGATTCCTAAAGGCAGTGAGTTGAAGGTTTCTGCAATCTTTTGATCAAGGTTGCGGATGTGTGTAAATTTTTGTGGTGGATCTTTTGTTTTCTTTTGTATTAGTATGCAGTGAGTCTCCCTGTTGAACAGTGAGTCCTTTTTGTAAGCAGTGAGCCTTTGTATCTGGATAGTGAGTCCTCTTCTGGGCAGTGAGCCTTTGTATTCGGTTTTCCTATCTCTTTATATTGTGAGTTAATCCTCATCGTGGTTTTTCCCTCATTAGGTTTTCCACGTAAAATTATGGTTTTCTTTGTGTTGATTTTTCTTTATGTTATTTGCATTTCATGTTCATACTTAATAACAAAATAGTGTGGTTGTGAAATTGATAAGTGAAGTTTTAAGTTTAAATTTGGTGACAACTGATTCACCCCCCCCCCTCTCAGTTGTCCTGTGCCTTTTAACACACTTAAGCTCACATAAAAGAATTCTAGAGGTTTGTCTCACCTCATGTGGTTGAGACAAGTTTTCTCACTTTATGAGAAACATCTACACCTCTTGCATGATCACTTGTCACTCACTAGAACACATTTCATGTGAGTTAAGAAGTGCTCAATCTTTGGAGGGTTAGTCAATAATGGTGTTTCACATTACTACCTTAACTACCTTGCCTATTTAGGAAAGCTCATATTGTACAAAACTATTAACTATTTTATCAATTTCTTTGATAATTGAAATTTAGGCTCATTGTGTGCAAGTGGATTTTTATGGAAGCACAAGGTTTTTGTTGTTATGATATTGGATGTGAATCCTAACATGGTATCAGAGCCATTCAGTAAAAATCCTTCCCAAAATATTGCATCTAGCCTAATTTAGAGCTCCATGCAACTTGATTTGCATTTAAAATTGATCTCCATTATGGGATTCAATTTGTGGTGTTAATTTGGCCAATAGTAGAGAATATTTGGCTATTTTAATGTTTTGTGGTCATCACATTTGGAAGAATGGCCCTTTTTAATTCATAGAAATTCAGAGGAATTTTATTTGTCCAGTTTTTTGTTGTATATGTCTGGTTTAGCCATTATTTTCAATGCCAAACCCGCACATGTTCTTTGGCATTCTCCAACAACCTTCAAGAAATCAACCTTTCATACATTAGTTTAGTATTCTCTGTTTGCGAGTTTAAACTATTTTTGCAAGCAATTATTTTTTGGTTTTGCAAGAAATTAGAGATTCAACTTATTTCACAATATAACCTATGTTTTGACTTGACCACCTATAATTATTTCTATTGTCTTGCAACTTTACTTGTGTAATGTTTAGTGGTGCCCTCCCTTCATCAGCTTCCTTCTACGTATAGCAGTGACCTCATTTCCCTCCATATCTCTAGAAACTAAGGTGGAATTTATGGTTTTTCTGCCACCAAGCACCAATTTAGTGAAGGATTTTTAGTTGGTCTTGGTTTAAACCTCATGACTTGCTCTAAACTCTCATGTTGCAGACAAACTATCATTTGAAAGATAGTCATCAAACCACAACTTTAACATTTTTTGGCTTGTTTAGCATAAAGCATAGAGTGAGCATTAGTTTTTGTAGGGTACACATTGGCAAGATTTCAAGGTGTGAAGGGTTGCATTGGTGCAACACTACTTTTTACCTACATACTACAATTTTAAAAAATTGCTTGATGTTGAGAAAATTTTAAGTAGAAATCTCCTGCTCCAAATGACTCAAACTCTCCCTAGCACACCAAACTCACACAAAAAGAGACATTTTGTAGAATGCTTGAAGGAGTCTTGTCATTCCTCCTATCATATTTATAGGTATTTATCTAATTTCCCAAAAAATAGATTCCATAAGATGCCATTTGAAACTTGAATTTGAATCATTAAAATGATGCCAAATACATATTAAAAATTGGGTCCTAGGACTTAAAGGGGACCCATTCACCCTTAGGCGAATAGGTCCTAGTACCTAAATTCAGAACACTCAATTGCTAAGGTGTTTAAATTAATGTTGGTAATTATTTAATACAGGTTTCCCTTTTAGAAAATAGGAATGATAAGGATTTAGAATGTATAATTTGGTCAATTAGAAGCTTAATAAGTCCAATTAATGAAGGGACCCAAACATAGTGTGAAATTGTAAAGGTATACAATTTTCTACACTACAATGTGTAATAGGGAGTTGTGTAGAGCCTTGATTTGATATCTCAATTATGGATCCTCATGATTCTCACCACAGGATGTGTGTTGCCTTTCTTTTCCATTACAACAATAGATACTTTTTATTCTTGCCTCATGTGTGTGTGCCTTAATGCACACCTGATGAAGGGTACTCCCCAAGTACTATCTCAAACTCACAACAACAACAGAAAATCACACAACATGCAAGAAGAAGACAATATTATCTATTATCATTGAAATGAAAATGAAATTACAGAGTTACAATTCACCACATGGGTCTTTGATTACAATATTTAGAAATCTACAAATTGGATCATACCTCTGCTCTATGCTCTCATGAGCATTAGCACTAAGCCCCCAAGCCTTCAAGCCTCTCTCATTGTTGACCCTACTTCCCCTATCTAATGGTTTTATGTCTTTCTATCTTTGTCTTCCCCAACAAGAAATATCCTTTCCTTGATCATTGCAATCCCATCTAGATTCAATGTACTTTCTATTTCCAGCAAAACACAACCTAGGGTTTTTTCATCATTCAATGTATTTTCTTGTAGATCAGATCTTCATTAAATTATTTCCATCATCTTGCCTTAGTACAGTTATCTTCCAATCAGCAACAAAACATTACTAGAACGGTTATCACTTTTTTTGTGTCATCGTTCCTTGCAAGATATCAATCAAAATATTCATGCCTTGATTAGTCATTTAAAACTTTAGCCACCTCACTTTAAATCTTCCCCATCTGATCAAATCGTAGACCTCTTATGATTCACAACAACTATGTCAATCTTCCTAGCCAGTCACTCTCTACCATGTGTCATAATATCGCATTCATGTGTTGGTAAAACCAAGTCAAAATATGCTTCCTACAAAATGGTAGGATTCAGCCAGCTATCATACTTTATCAAGGGTTGGGAGTTGCTAATCCATCTTACCGTTTACATGCAATGACTAGTAGAGCTTAAGAAGCAAGTCCAAATGGTAAAGTTTACTTCTTCTTCAAACCTGTCAGGGTTTGACCATTGGCCTTCCCCTTTACCTTTTACCATCCTTTGCATCTATCGCAAACTATCACTCAAACCTTTGAAACTCTAAAGTGTGAAACACTAGCTTTGCATTGAACTTTTTGTATGTCAAAGTTTGCTCATCTATCATACTACTTACCACATTTTGAGTAAGTCGTAATCCGTATCTCCAACTCACAAAGTCTGAAACATACTTTCTTCCAACTTCGAACCCTTTCGGGTGTCGGGGTTTGGAGTTTCTCCACACCCTTTACATCACTTTAACATTTAATCTAATGTGCAAGCCTTAACACTAAAGCTCAATTTTTGACCACTTACATTGAGTAAGCCACAATCCCGAAGTTTGAAACCCAATCAAACTCATCAAAAAATGACTAACTATTTCTTCTTTGGCAAGCGATAAGAGATAAGGTCGAGGCCCGAATCCCGAACTTCTGCAGATCTTCATACTGAGAAAACTCCAACCAATTTATCCCTTTTTGAAAAGAAACAACACTTTTGTTTTTATTTGATGCAAGATTTCTCTTACACCTTGGATGCTTCTACATCAAAAACCCATGGTAGAAAGTTTGTGAGAATAGGCTGAAAAAATGGAGTTGAGTAGTAGAACTACTTTTTCAAGTTACAAACAACTTGTGAGATACTATTGTTAGAATTGATACCTCTGATAATTTCTTCTTACTCTTCTTCCAACACTCAACTAGAACAAGTAACCTCCTCCTTTGATAACTCTACTCTTTACTCTTATTCCTCGGTGTGGAATCAACTACACCATACCCAACCACCTCCTCCAAGTGTATCTCACATTCTCCTCTAATCTTGTGGGATTCAACCCACCAAAGTACTTCCACCTCCACCAAATTTTACTTGCACTTAACTCTACAACACCATACAAACCCTTATTTTCATACCAATCATCTCTAACAAACTCTAACTGAACCATCTCATATATATTCACTAACTCATCCATCTCAATTTAAAAATAATATTTCTTAAATTCATTAAGAAAATAGTTTACCTTTTCATCACCTATTGTAACTTCAATTTTATTCTCTTCTTTCATGCCTTAAATAAGACATGCAAAAGTATCACTCCCTTGTCCTATAACCAATGCATCACACTCTTCTTCTACTGTTGAAACCCTCTCATCTACACAAAATTATCTTTCATCTTCATCATAAAAAATAAAAATATTGTGCACTACCTCATTCTCTATTACTGTTGCAACCACTTGTTCATCATTTCCCTTGGCTACAAAATTGTGTTCCTCTTCCTTCATTCCTTCTAAAAGACAATTTTTAGTTGCGATCACTTCCTCATCTGTCTTGGGTGCAATCCACACTACTGCTACTTTCCCTTCCCCTACAATAAGTTGATCACATTCCCTTTCAATGTGAATAAGTAAATAATCCTTCTCAACTTCATAGATGTTCTCTAAAGAACTCTCTTCTACTGCTGCAATATCTATAGTCTCATCCTCCATGCCTTCCAATGGGCATTCCTTAGCTTCAAGTTCTACAATATTTTCATACTCATCCTCTTCCTCTCCTTGGGGGACCGCATGCATGACACTCTACTACATCCTCTTTCTTTCTTGTATTCAAAACATCATTAGAAATACAATAAAAATTAACTTCAAATATTATCTTCTCTTGTTTCCTCCTTTCAATCTCTGCTCTCATTTCATCTATCTATTGTTGCATCTTTATCTTTTCTCTTTCTCTGATTTTCCAAAGAATCTCTTTGATCTCCTCTAGTCTGGGAATCCTTAGAATCCATCCAATGAAAAAACTCTTTTTACTCTTTCTCTTTTCCATTTTCAAGGACTCTCAATGCCTTAACAACACAAATATTCAAACCTCAAGTTTCACTAATTTAAACTACAACCTTCGACAATCTATTTACAAACCCTCTTCCAATACTCACCAATATTATTGTAAACTACCTCCTTCAGTAATCTACTTACAACCATGGGAACCTTAGTTCCTCAAATCCTCTGAAAATGTCTTCTTAATACTTGCGCATGCATCTGCAAGCAAAATCCACACATTCTCCACCCTCAGGTCCTAGTGCAAACTGCCTATTGTTTGATGATCTGTTTGCACACTTAGGATCTCTCGCTTTGATACCACTTGATGAAGGGAACTCCCCTTACTATCTTAAACTCACAAAAACAACAGAGAATCACACAACAACATGCAAGAAGAAGCCAATATTTTCTATTATCACTAGAATGAAAATGAAATTACAACATTATAATTTCACCACATGGGCCTTTGATTACAATATTTGAAAATCTATAAATCAGAGCCAGGCTCTACTCTATGCTCTTGTGAGCATTACCACCAATCCCCCAAGCCTCCAATCCCCTCTCATCTCCAACCCTACTTCCCTTTTCTAATGGGTTTGTATCTTTCTATCTCTATCTTCTCCAACAAGAAATCTCCTTTCCTTGATCACTGCAATCCCATCTAAATTCAATGTACTTTCCATTTTTAGCAAACTACAACCTATAGTTTGCTCGTCATTTAGTGTTTTTTCCTATAGATTAGATTTTCATAAAATTATTTCCATCATCTTGTCTTAGTACTGTCATCTTCTTCCAATCAGCATCAAAACATTAATAGAATAGTTATCTCTTTTTCGATGTCATCATTCCTTGCAAGCCATAGTTCAAAATATTCACGCCATGATTAGTCATTTAAAAATTTATCCATATCACTTTAAATATTCCCCATCTGATCAAATTGGATACCTCTTATGATTCACAACAGCAATGTGAATCCGCCTAGCAAATCACTCTTTTCCACGTGTCATAATATCACATTCCCACGCTAGTCAAATCGAGGAAAAATATAATTCTTGTGGAATGACAAGATTCAACCACCTATCATACTTTGTTGGGGATTGGGAGTCACTAATCCATCTTACCATTTACATGCAATACCTACTAGAGCTTAAGAAGCAAGTCCTAACAGTGAAATCTGCTTCTTCAAACCTATTGGGGTTCGGCCATCAACCTTCCCCCTTACCTTTTACCATCCTTTGCATCTATTGCAAACCATCACTCAAACTTTTGAAACTCCAAAGTGTGAAACACCAAATTTGCATTGAACTTGTTGGATTTCAGAGTTCACTCATCCATCATACTAACCATCTTTTGAGTAAGGCGTAAGCCCTATCTCTGACTCACAAAGTCCGAAGCATACTTTTTCCAACTTCTAACCCTTTCAAGTGTCAGGGTTCAAAGTTTCTCCATACCCCTTACGTCACTTTAACATTTAAGTTAAGGCACAAGCCTTAACACTAAATCCTGATGTCCAACCACTTACAACAATGAGTAAGCCACAAGCCCGAAGTCCAAAACGCAATCAAACTCAATAGAAAATGACTAACTCTTTCTTCTCTGGTAAGCAACAAGAGATAAGCCTGAGGCCTGAACTTCTATATATCTTCATACTTAGCAAAATCTAACTAATTTAGCCTTTATTGAAAAGAAACAACACTTTTTTTTTGGTTAATGCAAGATTGCTCTTACACCCTGGATGCTCCTGCATCAACACCCTTTTTGAATTTCTAGTACATCTTTTGGAACTAATCTAGGTCTATGTTCCTTGCATACTTTTGTGCCCAATTTCAATTGGTTTTCTTATTTCTCTTAGCATTAAAGGGGGATTATGATTGTGTTATGCTAATGCTTCTTTAAATTAAGTGGTGGAGGAACCTTCTTTTTGGGTGTCTCATAGACCTTATATCTTGGTGTCTCATATGTGGGATTATTTCAGTGGATCATATTTTGAGGTTCTAGTACTTATATAGATCACAATTATGCACATTTTAGTAGTGTACACATGTCACTCATGCATTACTCTAGAATCATAGTACTCTTTGTATTTTCAAATTCACGAGGATCTACGTATTCATGGTTGAGTAGTGTTCATCTTTGATAGACTTTACAACTTACATGCTTCAAGAGTTATTAATCATCATTTTATTATCATTAGGGGACATATTTTCAAAAGGTCTTAAATCCTTATCTTTCTCTTTTTTGGAGGATTTTTTTTCCCACAGGGTTTGCTCCTTTTTCTCCATTTGTGAGTGAATGCATTGTACATGAGTACCTTATCAAGCCTTGTTGTCAAGACTCATATTTTCAATTTTTATCTTACTCCATAAGTATCACTTAAGGGGGGTGTTATGAAAATATGTATTGTTAAACTAGTTAGCTTTTAGCCTACTAAAGAAATTCCTATTCACACTACACTTAAGATCACTTAGAGGACTTCTAGAGGTTTTTCTCACCTCATGTGGTTGAGACAAGTCTTCTCACTTTGTGAGACACCTCTACACCTCTTTCATGATCACTTGTCACTCACTAGAATGCATGTCATGTGAGTTAACAAGTGTTCAATCTTTAAAGGGTTAGTCAATCATTATGTTTCACATGACTACCTTCACTATTTTTTCTATTTAGGCAAGCTCATATTGTACAAAACTCTTAAATATTTTATCAATCTCTTTGATAGTGGAAAGTTAGACTCATTGTGTGCAAGTGGCTTTTTTGTGAAAGCACAAGGTTTTTTCTATTATGATCTTGGATGAAAATCATAACAATATATATATGACATTATAATTTAGTTATTGTGAAAACATAAAAAAGTATTATTAAGTGGGGCATGATTCCATATCTAGGGATAAAAATCTTCATATCTCTTTGTGTATTTATAGTATGAAATTTTAGTCCATTGATTAATTTTTCCCTATTTTGATAAATATATTCTTAAATAAGTTTTAAATTGGTGTTTATTAAAATGATAACTATTTCAATAGGATGAAACTTTCTCTCTTAACTAGTTATTTGAAATAAAAAATAGATTCTATTTACATTAAATCTCATCTCTAGTGCATCATAGCTTTTTTCAACTTTTTAAAAAACATTTACCATTTTTCTTTAGAAGACAATAAAACTTATATTTTGGTGTTGATAACATAATTTTAGGAAAATAGGGTTAGATTTAGAGAATAACAACACTAATGTGAGCTCTGCGCGGGTGCTTATAATTTTCAAATTTATGTGTTTCTATGATTCTTGATGAATCGAAATGGCGGGGGGCCCAATGGGGCTCCCCCATCTATTCATGCTGCTTCTTCTCATAGAATTTTCTCCTCTCTGTCACCTGTGAGGGGTTTTAAAAGCACTCAAAAATATCTCATTTTAAACTCCCTGATTAAGGACTCTTTTCTGACCGGGGAGGATCCAACTTCCTATGTGGATAAGTTGGTTGGGGAAAAGGTTTTAAAAAAGGCTTCTTTGTTCTCTATCTGTTGTTTGTACTGTGGAAGGCGATGAAGTGGATGTCCTTGATGTGCTCTTGGATGTGGCAATCAAGATCTTCAAGTTGTCCCTGGTAGGGAAATTCTTTGTGTCCCGTCCTAATATCGATCAAGTACGTAAGTGGGCCACTAACACTTGGAATCTCAAGGGTAGTGTCTCAATTAGTGTTATGCCTAATGGTTTATTTTTTTTTAGCTTTGTCATCCCTGGAGATATGATCAAAGTTCTTATGGGAGGCCCTTGGGCCTTTGATATAGGATTTAAGAATACTTTGTCCCTGAGTAAGTGGAAGCCAAGTTTCGATGCCTTTGCAGACCTTGGTAAGGTGGCTCCAACCTGGGTTAAGCTTACAGGTTTGCCTTTGGAATTTTGGAGCCAAAGTGTTTTCAAAGGAAATGTTAATTCCTTTGATACCATTTTGACTGTTGACAAAGTAACCCAACTTAAATCACGGTTGATCTATACTATAATTTGTGTGAATGTCACCATCAACACTGTCCTCTCAACCATGGTGACCCTTAAATCAAAGTTTGGTAGCTGGGTCAAACCTTTGGAATACAAAAATGCTAAGGTTTATTGTTAGCTTTGCAATAAGTTTAGTCACTTACAAGATGTATGTAATAATCTTCCTTTGGAACCTATGAATAACCATTTAGGGTTGTTGCTTAAATCTCCCACTAAAAATGTTGCTCCTAATAATTTATTGAAGGAACCTGTCACACCTTTCTCCTCCTCAGGTTTGTTGATTCCTGGTAAGGAGACAGAGACTTCCCAGGATAATGTGTTAGCTTTAGGGGAGAATGCCCCACCAACAGAATTGAAATGACCACCCCAAATGTTGTAGTTGAAAGGATTCCTTTGGCCCCTTCACTGGAGACTTACCTAGCTCCCCAATGTGTTACTGAAATGTTCGACAATAAACTTGTGATGGATATTATGCATAATCTAGCACAAGAAGTGGAGGGAGTAGATTTAGTTCTCTAGAAAGAAAATATGGAAAACCTAGAGGAAGGAGAGATAGACATTCAGATGGAATGAAAATTGGATTCTCCTCCTAATCACACTCTGGTTGTTCTTAGTTGGGAAGCAGCTCAAATTTCATATGCTAAAAAGAACTAGATAAAATATTTAAAGACAACGAGAGCCCAAAGATTCCCTCTTCCCCCCAAAAATATGGTGTGGAGGATGATGATTGGAATCAAGCAAATAAAAAATCAAGAAAGAAGAAGAATCTGGATGTGGGAGGAAGTAATAAAGTAGGCAGGAATCCTTTAAAATAATCAAGAAACAAAGATACAGCAAGGGATGTTGCTTCAAGAAAATAGAGGACTCTTGATTCCCTTGCAGGACATAAAGAAGTAGTGGGGGGACCCTCTCCCCTTTTTGAGTAGTATCAAGGTGATACTGTTGCTCTTTGTTTCTAATGCATCTGATTTCATGGACCATTAAGGGACTTAATAGCCCCTATAAATAGCATTTGTTCAAATTTTGTTTGGTGGATGTGAAATCGGATGTTCTTTTAATCCAGGAAACAAAAATGAAAAAGGAGAATTTTGAAAAAGTTATCAAATGGTTTTGGCCCAATGCTAACTTTGAGGTTAGTGATGTTGAAGGAGCTTTGAGGGGAATAGCGACTTGTTGGAATCTAGCTAGACTGTTTGGTGGGTTGGTTTTTAGTGGTAGAAATTGTTTGATGGTTTCCATGCAAGACATTATCACCTCTGTGAAATAGAATATGGTAAACATTTATGGCCCTAATTTGCACTTGGATAGACTTGATCTTTGGAACCTGCATGAAGGAATTAAAAATAATAGAAAGGAGGAGTTTTGGTTGCTGGGAGGAGACTTTAACTCTCCTCTGTATCCTTCAAAAAAGCATGGAAGACTTATTGACTTCTTAGATAGTATGATGGATTTGGTGGGATTCATAAACTCAGTTGGATTAATGGATATCCCTTTGAATGGGTCTCTTTTTACTTGGTCTAACAAATGGTAGGGTAATCATTTAATCCAAGTAAAACTTGACTGTTTTCTTATTTCTTTGGATTGGAACATTTTACAAGATCTCATTGTCACTACTCTTCCTAGAACAAGCTCGGATCATAGTGCTCTCCTACTTGGATGGGATGATAAAGTTGTTAGAGGACCTTTTCCCTTTAGGTATGAAACAATGTGGTCTCACCATCTGGACTTCAGAACCCTTGTTGAAGGTTGGTGGAATGCTCCTTTCAGTGGCACTCCTATGTTTCATTTAGCCCATAAACTAAAGAAAGTTAAATATTGTGTTAATGGATTGATAGGATAGGGTTGGATGGAACACTCATTGTTCCATGCTCTGGGTCTCACCTTGGCGAACCCCTTTGGTGTCACTCTCCACCACCTTAACCTATAGGCCCTAATGCTTGTTAGGCACCCCTAGTTCTCCTGGCCAACCCTACTATCAACTCCATTTCCCTAACCAAGCCAATCTTGGTGCTCTCTCTGCCATTCTCTCCTTAGCCTTTAATCTTCCTAAAGGCTAGCTAAATCTCCAACCTTCACTAATTCGATGCAAGGGTGTGTAATGTCTCCCATGGCTTCAAGACCATCCCCCTAGGGTTCTTGATCATCCACCAATCTCCAATTCTCCATCGCTCTCACCAAACCCTCTTCTAGGGTTAAAAAGGCTACTAGCCCTTGAGCCCCAATTAGGTCTCCTAACCCGAGAAAAGTGGAAACCACTCCAAAAACCTCTAAATGACCTAGGATCTTTTAGGCTTGTTTTAAGCCAATTTCTGACCTTTTGTTTGAGGATAGTCAGTTGATTCTTCCTCCATGCAGTCTGTCAGGGCTCCATCCTTCTTTCCAAGCCTTTTCAAGGCCTCTTGCATCCACCACACACCTTGGTTTTCCAGGGGATTGACACCCCTGCAACTTTAGTGCTTGTTTTTCACTGTCTTTCCTAGTTGGGCATTGCCAAGCTCGCCTAGGAAGAGACTTTCCTCATGATCACTCAACCCCTGAAAACTCCTAGACCTAAACTATTTATAGGCATGGAGCTTAGCCTCAATCCCCATAGACTATACATTAGGTATAGTGGAAGACAGAGGTCTAAGTCTCCATGGTTGATAGTTTGTCGGACTGATCAGCAATGGAAGGAAACAAAACTAACTAAGAAAAAAGATAGGAAATGATGAGACAACTTAACTACTAACCTCACAAAGCTTGAAATACAATTACTTCACGTGCCACACACTACTCAGTGCCTGGAACCCTCCATTAACACACTAATAAGAGCTAAAAACTAGAAAATTACAAGAGTTTCATTGTTTTTCCATCTGAACAGCAAACTCCAAATGATACAAAAGCTTTTCCAACCTCTGGACCTGGTCGAGGCACACCTTTTAAAGGTTCGTAAAGTGGTTACTTTTCCCCTTGGTCGGACATAACCACCACATTAGGCCAAAATTGCACAAATGCAACATTTTGGGCTTTATTTCCAATTCCTAGTGAATCCTAGTGGAAACAAGTTGCTAAACTCATCCATTCTACCATGAGCTACTGATCAACCTTCCTCCTAACATGTTCTAACACCTCTAACTCAAAACTAAATGGTCAACATGACCTTAAAGCATTAAAACCACAAAATTTCATCCTAGGCTCACAAATTTGCCTAGTGCTACCTAATGCTTCCTAGGTGCTCCTGCACCATTCTCCCCCTCTCTACCCAAACACTAAGGAATGGAAGGAGAGATCAATGACAGGTCAATACCAAACTTCTTGAACTGATCTTCTTGTACCCATGTGGCTTCTGATTCATGCTTGTTCTTCCACTTGGTAGGGTGCTCCATGTACACCTTATGCCTTGTAGACTTTTGCACTCTTGACTCCAAGATTCGTTCTACTTGTTGCTTGTCTGGAGTAGGTAGGGGTATGTTGCTTACATCCTTGAAGATTAACCTGTTGTTCTTATCCAAATCCTTGATTGATCCCTTGTACTTGATCAAATCAGCTACATTGAACACTAGAGAGATCCCTAGATCGGCAGGTAACTCCACCTTGTATGCATTCTTCCCATACTTGGCCAATACCTTGCATGGACCCACTCTCTTCATGTGAAACTTGGTTGATGTACCCTTATGTAACCTTTATTTGTTGAGGTGAACCATGGAATAGTCTCCTATTGCAAATTGCACATCTTTCCTTGTCAAATCTGCCTTCTCCTTCAACTTTTGTGTAGCCTCGGTGACTGTCTTCTTCACCTGCTCCTGAATCTCTTTCATGGTTTGACTGAAGTCTTCTGCATGTCCACTTCTATGGTCCATAGCTCCAAGATCTCTGAGCTCACATATGCCTCGTGGATGCATTCCATACACAATCTCAAAAGGACTTTTCCTAGTGGTTCGGTTTACACTATCATTATATGCATACTCAGCTTGTGAGATAACCATGTCCCATGTCTGTCCATATTCTTTAGTGAGGCACCTAAGAAGATTAACTAACACCCTATTAACCACCTCTGTTTTCCCATCGGTTTGAGGATGGTAAGTTGATCCAAAGACAGGTTGGTACCTAATCTACTCCATAGAATCTTCCAAAAATGACTCATGAACTTCACATCTTTGTCAGAAATAATACTTAAAGGTAGTCCATGGATCCTTACCACTTCCTTGAAGAAAAGATGAGCTATGTAGCTAGCATCATGAGTAGTTTTGTAGGGAATAAAATGACTCATTTTGCTAAATCTGTCTACCACTACATAAACACTATCACAGCCTACCTTGGTCTTAGGGAGTCCTACCACAAAATCCATGCTCACACACTCCCATGGTTTGTTAGGAATGGGTAGGGGTTGATATAAACTAGCATTACTAGCTCCTCCCTTAGCTTTCATACACATCACACATTGCTCCACATATTTTCAGACATCTCTTGCCAACTTAGGCCAATAGTAGAACCTCTGCACTAGTTCCAATGTCTTGTTGATGCCAAAATGTCCACTAAGACTGCCATTATGCTTCTCTTGAATGAGGTTTTCTCTCATTGATCCTCTTGGAACACACAACCAATTTCCTTTAAACAACAAACCACTTTGCAAAGTATACTCAGAGTATTGGCTATGAAAATGATTCTCAAAGTCTAAACATACCTTGTAGACCTCTGAAAAGTCTTCATCTTCCCCATAGAGATCCTTGAAACTCTCTATGCCAATGCTCTTGATCTGTATCTCTTGCACTGTCAACAATCTCCTACTTAGTGCATTTGCCACCTTGTTCAACTATCCCTTCTTATGCTTAATGGTAAAAGTAAAAGTTTGGATGTATTCCATCCATTTCAAATGCCTATTACTCAACTTCTCTTGAGTGTTGATATAGCTAAGTGCCTGATTGTCAGTAAAGACTACAAACTCCTTGGGTAGAAGGTAATGCCTCCACTTCCTAAGTGACTAAACCAAAGCATAAAGTTCTAAGTCATAGGTTGAATACTTCTTCTTCTTCATTGAGCTTCTCACTAAAGAAGGCTATAGGCTTCCCTCTTGACTTAACACTCCTCCTACTGCAACTCCACTAGCATCACATTCCATAGTGAACAACTTGTCAAAGCTAGGTAACAAGAGAATAGGTTGAGTTGCCACTTCTTGTTTTAGTTTCTCAAACCCTTTCTCAGCTTCTTGTGTCCACTTAAACTTGGTTTTCAGACCACCTTTGATTGTATCTAGGATTGGTGCACAGATACCACTAAATTTCCTTATGAATTTTCTATAAAATTGAGCCAAACCATGGAAACTTCTTACCTCAGTCCCTGTGGTTGGTGTAGGCCAGTTTAGGATAGCTTCCACCTTGCTTGGATCCATCTTCAATGATCCTTTGGACACTACAAAACCCAAAAACAAGCTCTTGCTTAAAGAACTCACACTTCTCTAGATTGATTTCCAACTTCTCCTCTTGCAACCTTCTAAGAACCAACTCCACATGTTTTAAATGCTCTTCTGCTATCTTGCTGAATATGAGGATGTCATCAAGGTATACCACCACAAATACCCCGGTGAAGTCTTTGAGCACTTCATTCATGAGCCTCATGAATGTGCTAGGGGCATTGGAGAGACCAAATGGAATCACTCTCCATTCATATAACCCTTCATTTGTCTTAAATGTTGTCTTCCACTCATCACCATCCTTAATTCTGATATGATGGTATCCACTCTTGAGATCCAACTTGGTGTAATACTAAGCTCCTCCAAGACAATCCATTAAGTCTTCAATTCTAGGAATAGGGAACCTATACCTAATTGTGATTCTATTTATTGATCTAGAATCAGTACATAATCTCCATTTACCTCCCTTCTTGGTTGCCAAGACTACCGGTACTGCACATGGGCTGATGCTCTTTTGAATCAATTCTTGATCCAACAACTCTTGCACTTGTCTAGCTACCTCTAGATTCTGATCTGGTGTAAGCTTATAAGTTGCTTTGTTAGGCAATGAGGCTCCAGGTATGAAGTCAATTTGATGACTTATGGCTCTCTTTGGTGGTAGAGTTACAGGTGCACCATCACTTACAATGTCCTTGAACTAATCCAACAACTTTAGGACTGCTCCGGGTATGACTATCTTTTCAGCCTTGTCTTCTTTTTTAGGTTGTAACATAACCATGTATCCTTCACCCCCTTGATGTAGGTTATTAAGGAACTCCTTCCCACTACTCAACATGACACTTGGTGTCCTTGACTGTCCCTCTGCTTCTTCTGACAGTGACTGCAACTTGAAAGTCTTCCCATCCTTCTTGAATGAGATGGTGTTCTCTTTCCCATCATATATGGCACCTTTGTCATATTGCAATGGTCTTCCCAATAGTAGATGGCATGCATCCATGGGTAACACATCACAAACTAAATTTTCCTTGTACCCTCCAATGGAAAAATCCATCGTTACTTGCTCATTCACTAAAACACTTTGCCCTTTGTTTAGCCATGTGACCTTATAGGGGTTAGTGTGGGGTACCTTCTCCAATTTCAGTTTCATTACTACCTCCTCTAAGATAATATTGTCTCTTGAACCTGAATCTACTATGACCTTGCATACTTTACAAAGCATCTTGCACCTTACTCTAAATAGAGCTCTCCTTTGTTTTGGTTCTTCCTTGACCAGTTGTCTGATCAAAACTCTTCTAAACATCAGATTCCCTCCCATCTCAGATTCAATGTGACTGACCTCAGATGACTTAGGACTCATGGTGTCCTCTTGTGCATAAGCCACTCTCTTCTCATTGCTTGATGAAGATGCTTTCTCCAGGCACCTATAAGCTAGATGTCCAACTTGACCATAATGGTAGCATTTCATGTTTGCAAAGTATGAATTGCTCCTGCCTACTTCTCTTCCTCTAGTGGATCCTCCTTGAGAGCCTCTACCTCTGTTATAACCTCCTCTAGAAGGTGTTTCATTTCCATGATCTGTGGATTTAAACTCTCCTTGGTTTCTTTGGTCATTGCCTCTACCTTGGTAGCCACCTCGCTGTCCTCTTTGATCTCTTTGATCTATGCCTTTGCCTCTGCCCTTAGAACCCTGGTCTTGCTTCCTCTTGTTTCTTTCCTCAATGTTGATAGCTAATTGGTAACATTGATGTACTGTCTTAGGACTTAAAAGAGCCATCTCCTCTTGAATGTTCCATTTCAAGTCATTAAGATACCTAGCCACCTTGAGACTTTCATCTTCTGAAACATTAGACCTCATACAAAGTTTTTGGAACTCCTCTATGTAGGTATTCACATCTTGGTCTTTCTGCCTTAGGCTTTGTCTCTTCTTGTGTAATTGAATCTCATAATCATCAGGCATGTAGGCTTCTCTCTCCTTTGCAACCATACCTTTCCAAGTTGAGATAGGTTTCTTTCCTTCCTTCTCCCTCTCTATTTGGATGAATTTCCACCATGTCAAGGTTGATCCTCTCAATCTCGATTTATCCACCTTCACCTTTTGAGCTTCTGTGACTCCATCACACTCAAAATGATTCTCCATGCCTTCTATCCAATCCATGACTAGATTGGCTTCCAACTTCCCATTGAACAATGGTATGCCTTCAAGTGCTTTCCCACTCAAAGCTTTCAATGCCTTCAAGAAAGGCTCCTCTTGTAGAACAGGGTCAGGTTCAGGGGTCTTGTCTTCCTTTGCAACCTCTTCTTTCTTTGGTACCCTACCTTCCAATCTATCACTGACCTCATCGGTCTTGCTTAGCACATTGCTCAATGTCTCCTCCAATTGTGCTAGTCTTTCCCTTAGTCTCCTATTATCTTCTTCCTGGTCTTCAACCTTCTTTTCCAGCTCCATGTTTGTCACCATGATTGTGGAACCACTGGATTAAAGGTCTAACATATAAGATTCTATCCCAAATCTTTAACTTGCTTTGATACCAATCTGATAGGATAGGGTTGGATGGAACACTCACTGTTCCATGCTCTGGGTCTCACCTTGGCGAACCCCTTTGGTGTCACTCTCCACCACCTTAACCTATAGGCCCTAATGCTTGTTAGTCACCCCTAGTTCTCCTGGCCAACCCTACTATCAACTCCATTTCCCTAACCAAGCCAATCTTGGTGCTCTCTCTACCATTCTCTCCTTAGCCCTTAATCTTCCTAAAGGCTAGCTAAATCTCCAACCTTCACTAATTCGATGCAGGGGTGTGTGATGTATCCCATGGCTTCAAGACCATCCCCCTAGGGTTCTTGATCATCCACCAATCTCCAATTCTCCATCGCTCTCACCAAACCCTCTTCTAGGGTTAAAAAGGCTACTAGCCCTTGAGCCCCAATTAGGTCTCCTAACTCGAGAAAAGTGGAAACCACTCCAAAAACCTCTAAATGACCTAGGATCTTTTCTTGGGGTTTGTGTTTCCTATGCCCACACCATGAATATTTTTGGGGTTTGGAGCCTGTACTGTCCGTACACTTCCCTAGCCATGAACTTAGCACTTTTAGGCTTGTTTTAAGCCAATTTCTGACCTTTTGTTTGAGGATAGTCAGTTGATTCTTCCTCCATGCGGTCTGTCAGGGCTCCATCCTTCTTTCCAAGCCTCTACAAGGCCTCCTGCATCCACCACACACCTTGGTTTTCCAGGGGATTGACACCCCTGCAACTTTAGTGCTTGCTTTTCACTGTCTTTCCTAGCTGGGCATTGCCAAGCTCGCCTAGGAAGAGACTTTCCTCATGATCACTCGACCCCTGAAGACTCCTAGACCTAAAATATTTACAGGCATGGAGCTTAGCCTCAATCCCCATAGACTATACATCAGGTATAGTGGAAGACAAAGGTCTAAGTCTCCATGGTTGACAGCTTGTCGGACTGATCAGCAATGGAAGGAAACAAAACTAACTAAGAACAAAGCTAGGAAATGATGAGACATCTTAACTACTGACCTCACAAAGCTTGAAATACAATTACTTCACATTCCACACACTACTCAGTGCCTGGAACCCTTCATTAACACACTAATAAGAGCTAAAAACTAGAAAATTACAAGAGTTTCATTGTTTTTCCATCTGAACAGCAAACTCCAAATGATACAAAAGCTTTTCCAACCTCTGGACCTGGTCAAGGCACACCTTTTAAAGGTTCATAAAGTGGTTACTTTTCCCCTTGGTTGGACATAACCACCACATTAGGCCAAAATTGCACAAATGCAACATTTTGGGCTTTATTTCCAATTCCTAGTGAATCCTAGTGGAAACAAGTTGCTAAACTCATCCATTCTACCATGAGCTACTGATCAACCTTCCTCATAACATGTTCTAACACCTCTAACTCAAAACTAAATGGTCAACATGACCTTAAAGCATTAAAACCACAAAATTTCATCCTAGGCTCACAAATTTGCCTAGTGCTACCTAATGCTTCCTAGGTGCTCCTGCACCAGGGATGGAACAAATACTCATTTGGGAATATATTCACTACAAAAAAAATAACTAAGTGTAAAAATCAAGGAGATTCAAGATTTGATGGAGCTAAGTATTATTGATGAAAATATCTGTAATCAAGAAAGGGACTTGAGATCTCAATAGTTTAAAATAAAGAAAAAAGAAGAGACCTTCTAGAAACAGAAATCAAGGATCCAATGGTTGACTGAAGGCGGCAAAAATACTAAATTTTTTCATCAATCTACCCTAAAACATAGGTGCAAAAATAGGATTAGATCTCTAAAAACTACCAATGGGTTAAGTATGTATGGGGAGCATGAAATTACTAATGAGGCAGTGTCTTTCTTTTCAAACTTTCAACAAATGCCTGAGGTTGATAATGTTGATCTGGAGAATATTTTGCAGGTGATTCCTCAAGTCATTTGGAGCAAGATCTTAAAGAGATGTCTAGAGTTGTTTACCTCTGAGAAGTTAAGGAGGTGGATTTATCCTTTGGTGCTTATAAAGCCCCAAGGCCTTATGGCTTTCCTCGTAGTTTCTTCCAAGAAATTTGGGATATTGTTTCAGCTGACTTTTTTAATTTTTCTCCAGATTTCCTCATATTTGGTGGCTTCTAAATCAGCTAAATGCCACTTTTATAGCACTCATCTCTAAGATGGAAGAAGCTTCATCAATATATGATTTCAAACTAATTAGTTTGTGTAACACTATTATAAGATATTCTCAAAGATAATGGTCAATAGATTGAAGTTAGTTTTGAATAAAATGATAGTTGTTAATCAGAAGGGTTTTGTTCAGGAAGACATATCTTAGATGCAACAATTTACATACATGAGGTGTTACATTCTATAGACTTAAGCAAGAAGCAAGGTATGGTTCTGAAACTTGATATCTCTAAGGCTTATAATTGTGTCTCGTGGCCTTTCCTTGTTCTGTACTAAAAAAAATTGGTTTCAAGGGTATATTTCTTAACTTAATCATATCTTTTGTTATAACTCCTAAGTATTTAGTCCTAGTAAATGGGGTGCCTAAAGGATTCTTCTCATGTAGTAGAGGTTTGAGACAAGGCGATCCTTTGTCTCCTTACCTTTTTGTTATTGTGGCTGAAGCTTTGGGTTGAAATATTCAAAAATAGATTATTAACAAAAAGTTGAAAGGGTTAAAAGTTGCTTCCTCACTCCCCCCGACATCCTTATTAACAATTTATTGATGACACTATCCTTTTAGGGGAGGCTTCAGTTTTGGAAGCTAGACATTGGAAAGACATCCTAGATAAATATGCTAGAGTTTCAGGCTAATATATCAATTATCAGAAAAGAAAGATTTATTTATTCAACACAAACCAAACAATAAAAGAGAGAGTAGTAAACAGTATTGGGTGCTAGGAAGCTAAACTGACGGCTACCTACCTTGGTCTTCCTCCAACTTCCAAAAAAACCCACAATAATTATTGGAATCATATTTTGAAAATATCCAAAATAAATTGGCTAGATGGAAAGGAAATTTGTTAAGCTATGCTGGGAAATTACAACTTTTGAAAGCTTCTTTACAAATATCCTTATTTACTATCTATTCCTCTTTAACATTCCTTCTTTCTTAGTTGATAAGATTGAAATGATTAAAATGATATTTTTATGGTCAGGGGTAGAGGAGAGGAAAATATGGGCTCTTGTTGGATGGGATAAAGTCTATATCCTGAAAAGGGGTGGTGCTTTGGGTATATGAAGAATTAAACTTTCCAATAAAGCTCTAGCAGAAAAAATGGGTTGGTTTCCTCTGGAAGGAGCTAAAGACTAGGTCTAGATTCTTAGAGCCAAATATCTAGGAAATAAAGATCAAATCTATTTTTTGAGGAAAGAGGATCTCCCCTATGGTTCTGTCTTTTGGAATAACATGATCAAGATTAGAGGAATTCTAAAACAAGGTGCGAAACTAAGAATAGGGAATGGTCAAAGAATCAACTTTTGGGATGATTCTTGGACAAACTGTGCTCATTTGTCATCAAACAACAATCTTCAGCAAATTAAAATTAGAATGAAAAGAAATATTGGTAAAAAGGTCACTAATTATGTAAATTGGGATGGTTTGAGGCAAAAATGGATAAATTTTAAAAATTATATAAATAATGTTGTTCTTAGGGGGGGAGACAGTACAATTGGGATGCTAGTTTGGGTATCCTTTGGCAACAAATTGGTGAATATGATCTTTTCTCAAAGGAAAAGGATGATGAGTGGATATGGACTAAAAGCTCTTTTAGGAGAATCTATGTCAAATCTATGTATGAAGTTTTAGAAACCTAGCTGATCCAAAAGGGAGACTCCAATTGGAAAATGGTTTAGAGTAAGAATTTAATACCTAAGATTAACTGCTTCTGGGGGATAGTGGTACATGACAAGATTCTCACTAATGATAATCTTAATAAAAAAGGCTTTTATTTGGTCAATAGGTGCTATATTTGTAATGAAGTTAGAGAAACCATCATGCATCTGGTGTTTCAATGTCCTTACTCATAGGAGGTTTGGTCTCTCTTTATGAAAAAATTGATAATTGAGTGGGTTTTTCCTCCTTCAGTTAAAATGTTTATTGATTGTTGGAATCTTTGTCCCTACTCCCATAATAATATTATAGATCTCTGGAGGAAAGTTCCCCCATTCCTCACTTGGGGGTTGTGGAAAGAAAGTAACAATAGAGAATTCAGGGATACAACTAAGAATATCAAAAAATTATGCATGTCTATAAGAAAGTAGATACAAGAAAACATTTACAACTACAAGTATGCTCCTTCAAATAAAATGCCTTCCTACAAAGAGTTGTGAATTAAGCAACTATGGGGTATATCACAAGATCTAACCAATATTAACTGGGTAAAATATCTTATCAAAAGGAGTACTATTTGGATACCTTCGAACCCAGGATGGATAAAATGTAATTTTTATGGGTGTTTTAAGGGTAATTCTGGCCAGGCGGGGGCAAGTGGAATAATTAGAGATCATCAAGGTAATTTTTTTGCTAGATAGAGCAGAGGCCTAGGTACAACTACAAAGAACATGGCAGAGGCTAAAACAATGTGTGCGGGTATAAATTATTTAAAAGAAAAAGGTTACACTAAATTCTGGGTGGAAGGTGACTCCAAGCTAATAACAGATTATTTAAATGGTATGGCTAATGTACTATGGGAATTAAAAGACATCTTGGATGATTATAGAAAAATGATGAAAACCTTCCAACAGTATAAGATATGCCATGTCTATAGGGAAGGTAACATGGTTGTTGATGCAATGGAAAATATTTTCCTAAGACAATCGAAGTGGGAGTATTGGAGCTTCTCACAATTGCCAAATCAGAACAAAATTAGCGATGATGGAGTATTCAAAGAGTTATCAAGTTGGCATGATAATCATTACCCTACTCATAATGGTGATGGGTAATTTGGAGAGTTGGGATTTGGGGTATTCTAATGTTGATTAGAGTACATTAAATCTTCATAAGTATAAAAGGATTAAGACAAAAAGAAATAATTTTTTAGAAGCCTTGTGTAAAAGTAAAAAAGGAAAGGAATTTTTTATATGTCATGTAATGATTTTACTTGCCCAAACCCCTAAAAATTCTCGAAGGATCATCGATAGGAAATTTTCACATGTGTTAACTATGACAAAAAGGAGGATAATCAAAAAAGTTTAATTATGTGTCTTAATGGCGGGGGTGTTGTCTTTTCCAATAAAGGATGGACTCGAAGATATGATTTATTTCCTTGTGAATAGCATGATCTTTATAAAATTATCACTAGAAGATTTGAGTCATTACCGCTCGAAATGAAAAATCCCCAAGTTACCATCAAAGTTGAAAATTTTGAACTGTTAGTGATTTCTATTGTGGACAAGAAGGGTCTAAGTGTGGATTATTTTCTTCTACGCAAGGACTATCTTACCAGGGATAATACAATGGGAATTCCTAAAAAGAGAACTGGGCCAAGAAAAAACAACTCCTTGAGGCAGAATGCAAAGCTATGGAACCTCTTTGAATGTGTTGGCTTTACTTTGTACTTCAAAGCTATGGAGGGCTATAGTGAGGAGCTCAATTATAAGTTTTCTAACGCAAGAAAGGATGATGAGGTATACATGGGTGGGCTTAATTTTATAGTGGATACTAAGTTGATAGCTAAGGCCATAGGGCTCAATTATGAAGGAAAGAAAATTGCCAAGGTAAACACGGGTAACTACCAGACCTATATTGATAATTTTTTTGAAGCTAATGAAAAACCTCAAAGATTTCAGAACGGCTATGCTAGGTTGCTACTCCTATCTCCTTACCACAATGTGTGTTATTTTTTTATGTAATATTTTACTTTAGAGGTACATTTCGAGTTAGTGCAAGGGTACCATTTCCCCATCCTAAACCATATTAGGCATCTGGAAAAAATCAATCTACCTTTTTTTCTCCTCTCATCGCTAAAATAAAGATTGAATCATGGTGGTAACCCTCCCCACATCAAGGTTTGATAGGAGCTATTTGTAAGTACATCCTAACCACCACCTTGCAAATGAATTCCTTTCATAATCTGATTGAGAATAATCTAACCCCTAAAAGCTTACTCAAAATTGAGTTGTTAGAAATTCGACCCTACTCCCTAGTGAAAGAAACCAAAAAACAACAAGAACCCTTCCCCTAAAGTTGTGTACCCCTCATGGATGGAACTCCTTAAAATAACCCCTAAAAAATGTAACACTGATCCCCTCTCTTCAACTGCCAATAAGAAAAGAAAAATGTTGGTAAAACAGTTGGGCTCGGATTCCCCAACCCTAATGATTCTAGATGATCATGACATAAGCCCTGAAAGTAGCTCCACCACTCCTACGGGTTGTAGGTCAACCCATCTTGCTCTGGTTGCGTCTAAAGGTCTGGAAGCTAGCAAGAAAACTAAAAGTTATACTGATAAGAAAAATGAAGCTCCTCAAGAACTTGAGAATAAAAAAGGGAAGAGGGTTGCTAGGAAAGAGAATGATACTTCCTCTGAGGAGTATGTGCCCAACAGTTTGGGAGAAGATGGGATTTCAGAGGAATAGGTTTCAGTGTCTAAGGATATTGAGGATTTGAGTCAAGAAGAAGGAGAGGGTAATAATCAACAGGACAAGGGGTATGGTGTGCAAAAGGAGACAAGAATGGCTGAAGGAAAAGGAAACATAAATGATACCATAATCAACTTGGAGGATAATGAAATTAACACTGATATTCCTTGTAATGCTGATAGTCTGAGTGAAAAGAAAACATAAATTGTTGAGATAAGAATGGACATGCTAGAAGAAAGGATGAAGCTGCTTTCAAGGATGATGGAAAAAGAAGAAAACTCAAATAGGTTCCATGCTATTGAGAATGCAATCATGAATTTTTGTAGAGTCATGGGAATTGTAATGAAAAGGGTCATGATGGCAACAATATTGAGACAAGGTAAGATAAAAAAAATAGCAGAGGGAGAAAGGAAACAGGGATGAAGTTGATTGATCTAGGAAGATGGAGACTAAGCACAACCTCAAGGAAATGGTGGGAGATCTGAAGACGGCTTGGAGCCTTATAGAGGAAGCTTAATCCTCTATTTTGTGTCTGGTTTTGTTTCTTTATGTCTTGTTGACTAGTTTTTTGGCTCTTTTCTTTGGATAATATTGAGTAATAGCTTGATAAGCCTGAACTATGTTTATTTACTCTCTATTTCTAGTATGAAGATCCTTTACTTGCTGGGAACTATTAGTGATCCAAATATGCACCCCTTATGCCAAGCTATGAAAGAACTCAGTAGGTTTGGATGTAACATGGGACTGCTTTCAGGTTGTGGGTGTCCTATTTTGAAAGCAGACCTCCAGATTATGGGTTGGCTCCCCTTTTGATGGTGTCACCTAAACTATTTCTTGTTGGTAAAAAGGGAGAAAGAAACATGAAAATACAAACTAAACTCCTATGGTGATGCACCTTGTGGTGCATACTTTTGAAATCTGCAAAACTAAACTTCATACAAGGTTAGTAAATCACAAATTCTTCAAGAATGACCCTATGAAATACCTTACAAATGCTTCAAAATGCAACAAAGGATAAAAGACAACTACAAGCATAATGAAAACATTCAACAAGTTACCTATTCCATAGTGGATTGGTGTCACATGTGCTAGTGACCCTTTCCCAACCCTTGATCAATAGCTAAAATGATGAAATGTAAATGGAGATGATGAGCAAGATGAGTTCTCAAATTAAGAGAGTAACCTTGCATAAAAGTTGTGGAGGATTTGCTTGAGGATGAAGCCTTCTTTTATAGATTTTCTTGGTGAGAGATTGGCCAAGATGTTGAATGTGGGACTAAAGATCCTCCAATGAGAAGAAGACACTTGTCAAGTGGTGAGTGGTCAATGGTTGTGCAAGATTTGGGAAGAGTGCCCATGAGAGGGAGAATTTGAATTCAAAATTTTCCATAAATTTTGAGAGGGGGACAAGAAAAACAGCAATAAATGCAATGTTGGACTTGTCATGTTGAGGGAAAATGAGGGTTTTTAAATAAATCAATAAAATTGATTTACTTGTGCAAGTGGAGATATCTAGAGAATGCAAGTGGGATGAGATTAGCATTTAATCATGGTTAGATTAAATTAATGATGATTAGGTTAGCTTAATGGTGTTTAGATGATTTTGACTTTTAGGATTTAAATACTTGATTTATTTAAATCAGAAAAGGATGGAAGATGCATTTTTGAGATTTTAATTAAATAAAGTTTGATTTATTTAATTAAACTATGATGTGAGCTTTTGATTTATTTAAATGATAAGAACCCGATTTACCGGGTGAATGGATGTGATGCATTTGATTTATTTATTGAGCAGATGAATAT
>VDFB02292557.1:0-13878 GCA_007258455.2 Sequoia sempervirens
CAGTACTATCATAAAACATCAAATCCCCATGAATTCAAAACCTATTAGAAACCAAGATCAGATTTGCAAACCATAATAGACCTTCCACAGAAGAGAAAAACAAAAAGCAGAGATTTGCAAAAAATGTGAAAATTGATATATTCGAAGTACAAAATATTACAAGAGATAATTTTCTTTATAAAAGCAAAGATGCATAAACCTAATCTTATCTTGAGCAACAAGATAGCTCGATAAGATAAATATGAAAACCTATAACTTAGGAATTAAATATGCCTAAGTAAACTTATGCAAATGTGTAATTAAATATTAGTTACACGAACACCCCCCCATAAGTGCAACTTAGGGAGAAGCAAATTATTATGCAAATATGAGTCCTGGAAATAAGGCCTGATCAGGTACTCATGTACAAATGTAAAGAGAGAGAAAACCCAATGGGAAAACCCCCCTTAATGAGATGAACTACTGCGAAGAAGCATTGGAAGAACACTGATGAAGAAACACTGGAACCCCAAATCTGGAAAGCAAGGAAAGATACTTCTATTTGCAAAATACCATATCAGAATCACAAATGCAACAGTAGACCTGATGCTAAGGAACACTAGAAACTCACATACTGGATCAACCCTGGCATCTGTAAGCAACAGTAGATGAAAGGATGAATGGACCCATAATGATGACAAATCTAGAAGTTGTGTCTCTCGAAACCAATACCAAACTGAAACTAAAACTGCCCATAGGATGAGTACCATCAATATTCTAGAACATTAACCATAAAAACATGGCCCTCAAATGAGAAAGATCTGAACCAATGCGGATCAAGAAACATAATCTCTCAACTGAAGTGTGAACCGAAGCAAACCAATGATGTGTCTAGCTAAGCAAGAAAGAATCTAAGAGAAACAATAGGAAACCAAACAAACTCATGCGAGTTGTCACCAATATGAAAGATGGATGCAAGAACCCCCCTTAATGGAACTTTATCTCAGTTCATTTATTACAATAACCCAACGATTGTAAAAGGAGAGAATCCTAAATGTGCATAAACAGAAAACAAGATGATGTGGTACTAAAATGAACTACAAATATTCAAGTTTCACCTTTCCAACTGCCAAAACATCCAAGTAATCTCCAAAAAACCCATTGGGACAAATATGGACTAACAATAAACTTGGGATAGATACATAAAAAAGTGCATGGACAACAACGAAGAGCTCCTCAATACCTTTCCAATGCCGCAAAGAAGACGAAAATTGGAGATCGTGGCAAAAAGTTATGAGCTCGGAAGTCCAAAATGAACATCTGACTTCAAACAAAAATAAATGTAGATAAATAAAAAAATTATGAAAAATAACTAGCACCACTGGAAATTTCTTGGAACCAGCTTTTCGACAATATCTCGTTTGCCCGATTTTGATACCGTATGCCCAAGTTATGACCAAAAGAAAAAAAGTGCTCCTTTATGAAAAAATTAGGGCTAGGAGGGGTGCAAAGAGGCCGTACGGACGATGACGTCAACGCTTCACAGGGTTAAAATTGACGGCCATCTGGCCGTCGGGGCAAAAAAACACCCCCCTGCTAGAAATTTTTTCTGATCGCCAGTATATTCTCGTTGGGATCGGAATATTCCTTGTTTGCCGGTTTTTGTGCTCCATATCAGAATATTCTGAGGGAATATTCCTAGTTCGCTCGGGGTGAGGGCTTGGCTCCTAGTCTTCAATGTGACTGCGGGGGCTGGAAGGCCTGGCAGGTGATGAGCAGTGCAGTGGGGTGGTGCCGCCGGCCTGAGCGGCCCTCTGGTGGCCGCTAGGCGGCGGACGAGTGGCCCAAATTTTTGAATTGCATGCACCAATTTTAAGGCATTTTTTTCAAAAAAATTGATTTTTTTTTTTAATTTCGGTGCCTCAAAAACTGTGCCTGGGGGGCATATGGCCCTTGGGCAAAATTTTTTTGCCTCTTCGGACGACTGTGTCCAAATCGGACAAAATTTATATGAAAATAGGGGTTTTTGGGCACTGCGAATCCAACAGTGAGGTCCCTTTGGGTCCAAAGTGCTCCAAAAATTAGGCGACCCCCGAATCTATCAGAAAAATCACCGAGCTTACAACCCTTGTAGATCTGAAAAATGGTGATGAAAATAAATAAAATAAAAGTCATTTCTGACTTTTTTTGGTGCTCTGAATCCAACAGAAAACCCCGATCTGATCCAAGATGCTCCAGAAATATGCTCAAGGAAAGAAACCCTCTGCAATGAATTCCTCTGAAAAAGCTGAGAAGGGGCTACAAATCGAGGCTATGATACCATGTTAGAAACCAAGATTAGATTTGCAAACTAGAATAGACCTTCCACAGAAGAGAAAAACAAAAAAGCAGAGATTTGCAAAAGATGTGCAAATTGATATATTCGAAGTACAAAATATTACAAGAGATAATTTGCTTTATAAAAGAAAAGATGCATAAACCTAATCTTATCTTGAGCAACAAGATAGCTCGATAAGATAAAGATGAAAACCTATAACTTAAGAATTAAATACACCTAAGTAAACTTATGCAAATGTGTAATTAAATATTAATTACACCAACAAAACCTACTACAGAATGACTCAAAACCTAAATTGCATTTTCCCTAAAACCATCAGACTTTACGATTTGCTCTGCAACTTCATCTAGAATCGACCAAAAATATCTAACTTGCTAACCCATACTTCTGGCCTTGAAATCCTTCTTATAGAAAAAGGAGGAGCAAACAAGCATCGGGCCAGAAAGCACACGTGTCACCAACCAATTGGACCGCCTTGTGCTCTTCATCAGTTGGCACCTCATTCACCTTGACACTATAAGGTTTGTACTTAACTACCACCTGATTTGCTTCTCTTTCAAAAGACTCCAAGAATGAGCTGGTGCTAATGATTTTGTCCATACAGCTCACCAACAAATCATAATCTGAGTTACCCTATTTTTTAGGGATTTGTAGTCCAAACATGATATAAAGTGGCTTACACTTTTTTTGATTATTGTAGCTTGTGTAAGAGGCCCCATGGATATTGTTGTAATTGTAGGATGCATGAATAGGGTGTAGGATGAGAAATAAAGAAGGTATAGTTGCTGTCCTCAATAGTTTTGTGAAGAAAAGCATGTGAAATGAGAGGTTCAAGCCTAGGTTTCAACAAAACATGTATGGGATATCTGATTTTATGAATTTTTATCCATGTATAGACCTAATGGATTGTTTCTGAACACTGAATATAAATAATATACATACACACACACACATATATATTTATGTATGTATATGTATTTTTAAATGTAAATGTAAATGCAATTATTGGATGCTCTCTTAGAACAATAAATGTAACATATCATTAAAGAAATCTATATCTATTTATATAAATGTGTATTTCTAAATGCAAGTGTAAATGCAAAGAGCATATGGTTTTGTAGTGTTATAGATACAAAATATCCATAAATTAATGTAATTGAAATTCGAAAGTCTTCAACACATATAATATGAAATCGATCAAACTATTAAAATACATGAGAAATAAATGAAAACAATAAATGCATATGTATGTGTATTTGTAAATGTAGGTGTAAAATAAATAACAATAATGAAAATTATAAAAGAATACAAGGAAAGGTCTCCTCCCTTCTTGGTAGTGATAACCTCCTCCACACACAACCCTTAAAAATTATGAATAGAGGAATATAATCTTTGAAGAACTCAAAGTTGATTCTCTCCTACCTGATGCAATTAGTCATTTTATCCTTACAAACATTTATAGTGATTACTAGAGGCACATAGACCAATTCTTCATAATAGAAGAATTTGATCATACTTTTCCAATGATGGCATTATGAGAAAATCTTATGTTAAATGAATAATTCCTAGCTAAGTTCTTTAAATCATGTCTAATTGTATAAGAGAAGACCACTGCTATGTGTACCTGTATACCATGGAGAAAGGCTAGTCTCTGGGCTCTTTCATCAGTCATCCTACCTTAAAACATACCAAAAATCTCCTAGCAATTAGACATAGGAAGATTTAATATGACTTAAAATTTTTTTATTGCCAAAGCGTAAACTTATGATGACTTAACTAGGCCTAGTACACACTCCCTCCTTGTTAACCACTTAGACATATGGAAATTAAATGTAAATTTGCTGTGATTTTTAGGCATGTAGGTGTCCAATAAACCACTTGTTGGTGTTTCCCTTCAAGTTTATTTACTTGAATGAAGAGTAAAAGTCCTTTGATTACAATTAGAGAATACATTTGAGGCCTTGGTTGTGTAACTGGTGGACCATAGTCACATTTAACACTTGTTACAAAGTTTGGGAGTTAAAACGTTAAGTAGATTTGATTTGTGATGGACACATTTGGACGGTAGTAACAATAGCTTACAATCTATCAAGACTTGATTACCTTATAACCTGTGAAATTCTAGCGATGAAATGATAGATTAATCATAATGTCACCTTGGGATCACATCACCATGAAAGAACTTCATCCAACATCCTTATGAGTGCAGGTACCACCAAATAGGTATTTTTAGATCTTTCTTCCTCGAGGGAGGGAAATTCAGGAAGAGAAGAGGAAAGCGAGACATGTAGTATGTCTAAAAGAGGGAGATCAACTAGAGGTCAAAAGATTAGAAGAAATTTTTGTAAATGCATGGAATTTTTTCTTGCTGAAGGGGGGTCATGTTTTTATGATGATGAGAGCATAGGCGATGTTGAGGTGCCCTTGAGGTACAAACATCTACAGAAACAATGGGTACCCAAGGAACTTCCTCCAATAAACACTGATTTTTGTGTCAATGAGAGGATATATTGCATAGCACCATCGTCATTACATGGTTTGGGACTATTTTGCATCGATGACATAAAGGTCTGTTACAAAAAAGTTACTGAATTGATGGAGTATGTTGGACCCTATTACAGTTACAAAGATTGGATGCAACTGGTTTGATATACATGAAGTATGCATAGGTATGCACTGTCAGCAAATTATATACAACTAAAAGATAAGAATCAAAATAAAGGAGTGGCTATGTACATTGATGGAAGGCCAAAAGCATTAGGGAATATTGCAGGGTTTATAAATAGTACACGACCTGGGTCAACAAATAGGAAACCCAATTGCATATTCGAGGTCCGCAAGGGAAACCATGTATTCGTATGTGTGATAAAATCAATAACTGTAGGGGAAGAGTTGCTAATCGATTGCAATTTGAATCGATTAGTTACAAACATAGTTACTATGGGGGTGGTATGTACTATGTACCATTTTACCCAACCTCCAATTAATGACTCCAATATACCATTTTATTCTTATGTTTTTTTTTATAAGTCTATTGGTTTCATTTTGGTAATGTTTTTTATATTTAATTTTTGTCATAGGGGGACATTGATTGTACGGAGAAGGCTTTGGCCCAGAGCATAGATCGTGATGTATCTTCAGGCGCTTCTACCCGATAGGTTTACCTCATTGTAATTGTACAAATTAGATACAAGCAAAATGTTTTATTATTATGTTTTTTTCATAATTTTTTTGGGTTAATTTCAATAATGTTTTTAATATTCTTGTTGCAATCAACTGATCAAGAAAAGGCACCAGTAGTAGAGGAGAGCATCCATAGTGAGGTGCAGTCAATATTTTGTGATGATGACATCGCTTATTCAACAAACCCTTTCGATATGATAAAGAAGCTCATGAAAAAATGCAATGAAGAAATGACTAAGTTGATGTTCAAAGTGCCTCAAATAGATGAGATAAGAGAGAGGGTTAAAGTATTGACAGAGAGATTACAATACTTGCAAGTAAGATGTCATGAGGTCTTTAATTATAACATAAGTTCACTCATGGTTTTAAATTTTGTACTCTTTTATGTCATGAACTAAAATATGTGTTGTTTTTACAGGGTTATTTGCCTCCTCATGATACTCTTGGCCATGATCAGGGTACTGCAAGTGCTTCCTGAGGAGTAAGGGTTGGTACGAGTGTCCATCTAGATATTCCTATGCATACATCACATTATTTGACCCCATCATCCGTGCTTATATTGTCGTCTGAAATGTCAGAAACACATACCATGCAGGCATCCATTAATGCACCCTTTGGCAGTGAACATCTAAGGAAAGCAAGAGGTGCGGAATCAACTTTCCTAATGTCAAACCCACAGGGAAGTAAGCATACAATACTTTTAATTTTCAAATTACAATCCAATTAAGACACACATGAATGATTTACAAAAATAGAGAAGATACTTAAAGACAATGAACAACAAATTTACGTGGGAAACCCTTTCAAGAAAAAACCCACCACACCAAGCTCAATCTCTTTGTATTACAGTAACAAACAAATTACATACAAACAGAGACACAACTCTCTGGTATTAGTTCACAGTAGTTTTATTCACTGTTCTTCCTGTTACAAAAAATTCTCTCAACAAATCTGATTCACTCACAGTTCCAAATCAGAATCGATCCTTTAAATCTTATCACATTCTGATTTTTGTCTTTTGTTCATCCTTATCTGCCATTGCCCCATCATAGAAATTTTTCCTCTTGAGCGTTGATTTTTCCCTGCATGCAGTTCAACTCCAGCGTCGCAACTATTGCAAAAATCTAAGTGCCATCCATTTGAAAATCGCTTCCTCTAATTGGTCCACGAGGCTCCACATAGGATGGTCAATTGGTCAATGGCGTTCAACCTATGTTGGAATGTCGGTGAGACACTAACCGTGTCTCCCGAATGCCAACACAACCAGTATTCGATATCAGCTTAGGTTTCGCCAGTTGGCAAGATGAAATAGTGAACGCCATGAGTCATACTGAATTCATTGACATCCATTGCATTCCTATCGGCAAGAGATTTCTCATCAGCTAGAATCATATCGATGCTCACAAAGTCACAACGAATTCAAATTTTCCATTGGAAAGAATTTCCATTAGCCAAGAGGTTTCACCAAGTCTCCTCAAGTTTCAACAGAGACCTAACAGTCGGCAAGACATTCATCTTTCACCAAGACTTCACTCTAAGCAAACAAGTCTTACCGAGTCGGCAAGACTTTTGTCTTCGCCAAGACGCTTCATCGAGTGTTGAGAGCTCACATTGAGCAACCAAGTCTTACCGAGTCAGAAAGACTTTTGTCTTTCGCTGAGACCTCACAACGAGCGTTGAGACCTCACAGCGAGTGTTGAGACCTCACATCGAGCATTCATGTCTTATCGAGTCGGCAAGACATTTGACCTTCACCAAGACCTTTTCACCGAGCGCCAAGAGCTACTTCGATGACTTTAGTTGTATCCCCGTTAGTGAGACCTTCCATTGTTGTTGGGACCTCATATCGAAAACCCTTTAGTGTCACCACGAAAGCCATATGCTATTGGTAAGACTCTTCTTTGGTCGCTGGGACATCATACCGAGCGATCAAGTCACCCCGAAGACACTAGCTGCTCTGAGTCTTCCTGAAGCTCGATAAGAACATACTATCTGCCAGAGGTCTCCATTCAACAAAAGGTCATAGTGAATGCTTCTTGTCACAACAATAGTTCATTCGACAAGACACCAATCTTGTCTTAGTGACTTGGAACATTTCAAAGGATTCAGAACAGTTAGTCAGCCAGACATGATTAATGTCACAGCGACTTTTCCCTCTAGGAGTTACATGTCAGTATCGATTGAGGCAAATATTCCAACAATCTCCCACTTGACGAAGACCTTACTGGAAACTCCAGAGCATAATAAAACTATTGAAATTCATGGGCCAAGAGGCCCATCGAACTGACACACCACCTGTATTTGTCTGTGCTCACAGGCTTCGTGAATGCATCTGCAACATTTTCCAGAGTATCCACTTTCTCCAAAGAGACCTTCCCATCCTCCACCATATCCCATACAAAATGATACTGTACATCTATATGTTTCATCTTGGCATGGAAAGTAGGATTTTTTGCCAAACATATAGCATGACTCTGACAGTCACAATAAATTGTAATTTTTCTTGCAATCAAACCAATGTTAGAACACAAACGTTTTAACTAGATTACTTATTTATAGGAATGTGTAGCTGCCATGTATTCTGCCTCTATAGTGGACAAAGTGACTACAGCCTACCACTTGCTCATCCAACTCACTGCACCACCATTCATCATGAAAACATATCCATTAGTGGATCTTCTGCTGTCAATGTCCCCTTCCCAATTAGAGTCCACATAACCTCAAATATTGAGAGTCCTCTATGATTCAACCAAGTTCCCATGGTAACACAAAGCATAGTCTGAAGTGCCCTTCATATATCTAAACACTCTTTTCACAGCATCCCAATGTTTCCTTCCAGGATTAGCCATAAACTGACTAAGAACTCCCACTGCTTGGGCAATGTCTAGCCTTGTACAAAACATTGCATACATAAGACTTCCAACCGCACTAGCATATGTCACACTGGTCATGTCCTCCATCTCAGTAGGATATTTTGGACAGTCTTCAACATATAGCTTCATTCCCTGTGTAACTGGAACAACTAGCTGCTTGCAATCAGTCATACAAAATCTCTCTAGAACAATCATGATGTACTTACTTTGACTGAGCCAAAGTTTTCTATTTTTCCTATCCCTGGTTATTTCCATTCCTAGAATATACCTTGTTGCACCAAGATATTTCATTTTGAACTTTGCTGACAACTGAGAATTAAGATCATAAATCATTAGCTTACTATTTCCTATGAACAACATATCATCAACATAGAGAGCAATAATAAGAACTTGATCACTTTCAGCTTTGTAATACACACAGTATTCAGATTTTGATCTTACAAATACTAATGACAAAACAAAAGTGTCAAAGTTTTGGTACCACATTCGAGGAGACTGTTTTAACCCATACATAGATTTCTTCAACTTGCAAACTAGTCTTTCTTTACCTTTTTCCACAAAGTGCTCCGGCTAGGACATATAAATTTCTTCTTCAAGATCACCATGAAGAAATGATGTCTTCACATCCATCTATTCAATTTCTAAGTCATACGCTGCTACAAGTGACGAAAGAAATCTAATAGATGTCAGTTTAGCTACAGGAGAAAATATTTCTCTATAATCAAGTCCCTCTACCTGAGAATAACCTTTTGCAACCAGCCTCACTTTATATTTTTCTACACTGCCTTCTGGACCAAATTTATTTTTAAATACCCATTTTCAGCCCATAGCTTTTCTGCCTTTAGGAAATGGCACCAAACTCCAGGTATCATTCTTTTCTAATGATTCCATTTCTTGATTCATGGCTTCCAACCAAGAGTTTGAATCAAACATTTTAAATGCCTCTTTCACAGTCCTAGGTTCATCAGTGCTAGAAATTAAAACATAGGCACAAGTAGAGTCTATCAAAGAAAACCCATACCTATTAGGTTGCTTTCTTTCACGAGTTGACCTCCTCACATGTTGAGGCTGAGGTGGTTCTTCATCTTCTTCAGAACTTTCAGAGCTACTTGAGCTTTCCTCAGTATCAGGTACATTTTAAATTTTCAATTCCTCTTTATCTGGTGTCGGAGGCATTTCTGCTACGTCCTTCTCTTTTTTTGATTTCTTCTCTGACTGCGGATCCAATGTAGAAGGCTTCAACTCATGAAAGATAACACTTCTACTGTACAAAACCTTCTCAATCTTAGGATTCCAAAGCTTGTATCATTTTATGTCAGTGCTATAGCCAATAAAAATACACTTTACAACTTTGTTTTCCAACTTAGATCTTTTTTCAAATGATAGATAAGCATATGCCTCATAGCCAAAGACACAGATATGTCTCAGAGAGGGATTCTTTCCAGACCATGCTTCCAAAGGCGTCTTCTCAATAAGAGCAGAGTTAGGAGAATGATTTACCAAGTAACAGGCTGTAGAGACTGCTTCAGCCCAAAACTTCTCTTCCAAGCTAGCACTACTTAGCATACTTCATGCTCTTTCCATTACTATCTTGTTGAACCTTCCAGAAACTCCAAATTGCTGTGGAGTGTAAGGTGTAGTCTTATGTCTTTTAATCCCATGATCTGTACAGTACCTTTCAAATTCATTTGAACAAAACTCACCACCATTGTCAGTCCTTAAACATTTTATTTTCCTACCAGTTTGATTTTCAACAAGGTTTTTAAATTCCTTAAATCGACTGAACACTTCTGATTTACTTCTCAGAAAATATACAAATGTTCTTCTTTAATAATCATCAATAAATGACACAGTAGCTTGATTTAGATAGAGAAGGAACATTCACTGGACCAAAAACATCAGAATAAATATAATCAAGCAAACCAGAAGATCTGTGAGGACTGGAATAAAATGAAACACTGTGTTGTTTACCATATATGCAATGTTCACAAAATTTGAACTCAAGGTTACAATCTTCAAGCCCTTCTACTAGGTTTTTATTTTTCAAGGTTTTAAAACCTTTCTCACCAATGTGGCCTAGCCTATGATGCCAAAGCATAGTCTTCTCTGCTGAAAGTTTAACCTCCATGGAGTTTACACCATCAGGAACATTTTCCTTCTTTTCTCAATGAGTAGCTTTTAGTGACTTTGCAGAGACACTATTGCATTGAACAACATATGCATCCAGCTTGTACAAGGTACCAATTTGAGCACCCCTAGCTAGCACTATTGCACCTCTAGTCATCTTGTAGCCATTTCTAGTGAATGTGACTTGCGCTTCGATATCATTCAGCTTATTTACAGAAAGTAAATTTCGAGCCAGACCTGGTATATGCATCACATCATTGATTCCCTTCACTCTTCCATCAGGGAATTGAATTCTGACTCTTCCAGGGCCAACAATTTTCAAAGATGAATCACTTGCTAAATACACCATTCTAACATCATAGTTTTCATACTTTGTGAACTAGTCTCTATGAGATGTCATGTGGAAAGATGCTCCAAAATCAATCAGCCAGACATCATCTGATGCCTAAGTAGCCAAAGCTGCAATGAAGGCGTCTGCATCACTTTGAGAAGAATCATTTCCAGAAGAGTTCTTCTTCTTCTTTTTCTCCTCCTTGCAATTGTTTTAGACATGACCAGGTTGCCCATAATTCCAACATTTCACTTTGGACTTCTTGCTAGGAGACTTTGATCTCCCTTCTGATTTTAATCTGGATTTCTTGTCCTTCTTCTTGCCTTTCTCCTTCGATCTGCCTCTGACAGCTAGAGCCTCCTTTTCCATCTCAAAATATTTTCTTCTCATCTCTTCTGACAACAAAGAAGCAACAACATCTTCCATCTTGAAAGTGGATGTCGTACTTCCAATAGCCATCACTAGATGATCCCAAGAATCTGGCAATGAACATAGCAACAACATGCAACGATCTTCATCTTCAATTTTCACACCAATAGATGTTAGCTGAGCAATCAACATGTTGAAAGCATTCAAGTGATTAGCAATAGATCCTCCCTCCTACATTCTCAAAGAGTACAACTTCTTCCTTAAGAACAATTTGTTTACCAAGGACTTTCCTTGATAAATAGATGCCAGTCTTTTCCACAAGGAAGATGTAGTCTTTTCTTCATGCATGTAATGGAGAACAGAGTCTGCTAAATAGAGCCTTATCAGCCCCTTATACTTTCTATTTGCAAGATCCCAATCCTCTTGCTTCATGCCTTGAGGCATCTTTCCAAACACAACAAACCACAGATCACGATCCACTAACAGATCTTCCATTTTGAGTTTCCACAACTCAAAGTTTCTACCATCGAATTTCTCTATTTCCATCTTCCCAGATGTGCTCTCCATCTTAATTTGTAATTAAACTATCAGACCTCTACCAAACTCCCACTGAAAAAGAATTGACACAAAAAACCCAACCCTCTCACAAGGATAACACAACTGGCCAGGATCTGATACCACTTATAAGGAAAGCAAGAGGTGAGGAAGCAACTTTCCTAACATCAAACCCACAGGGAAGTAAGCATACAATACTTTTAATTTTCAAATTACAGTCCAATTAAGACACACATGAATGATTTATAGAAACAAAGAAGATACTTAAAGACAACAAAAAATAGATTTACGTGGGAAACCCTTTCGGGAAAAAACCCACCACTCCAAGCTCAATCTCTTTGTATTACAGTAACAAACAAATTACATACAAACAAAGATACAACTCTCTGGTATTAGTTCACATTAGTTTTATTCACTGTTCTTCCTATTACAGAAAATGCTCTCAACAAATCCGATTCACTCACAGTTCCAAATCAGAATCGATCCTTTAAATCTTCACATTTTGATTTTTGTCTTCTATTCATCCTTATCCACCATTGTCCCATCATAGAAAGTTTTCCTCTTGAGTGTTGATTTTTCCCTGCATGCAATTCAGCTCCAGCGTCACAACTGTTGTAAAAATATAACTACCATCCATTTGAAAATTGCTTCCTCTGATTGGTCCATGAGGCTCCACATGGGATGGTCAATCGGTCAAGGGCATTCAACCTATGTTGGAATGTCGGTGAGACACTAACCGTGTCTCCCCGATGCCAACACAACCAGTATTCGATATCGGCGTAGGTTCGACTAGTTGGCAAGATGAAATAGCGAGCACCATGAGTCATACCGAATTCATCGACATCCATTGCATTCCTATTGGGAAGAGATTTCTCATCGGCTAGACTCATATCAATGCTCACAAAGTCACAATGACTTCAACTTTGCCATCGGTAAGACTTTCCATTCGCCAAGAGGTTTTGCCGAGTCTCCTCAAGTTTCACGGGAGCACCTGACAGTCGGCAAGGCATTCATCTTTCACCAAGACTTCACTCTGAGCAAACAAGTCTTACCGAGTCAGAAAGACTTATGTCTTTGCCAAGATGTTTCATCGAGCGCCGAGACCTCACATCAAGCAACCAAGTCTTACCAAGTTGGAAAGACTTTTGTCTTTCGCTGAGACCTCACAACAAATGTCGAGACCTCACATCGAGCATTCATGTCTTACCGAGTCGACAAGACATTTGACCTTCGCTAAGACCTTTTCATCAAGCACCAAGAGCTACTCCGATGACTTTAGTTGTATTCCCATTGGCAAGACCTTCCATTGTCATTGGGACCTCATACTAAAAACCCTTTAGTGTCACTGCGAAGGCCATATGCTATCAGTAAGACTCTTCTTCGGTCGCTGGGACTTCATACTGAGCGATCAAGTCACCCTGAAGACACAGTTGCTGTGAGTCTTCCTGAAGCTTGATAAGAACATATTGTCTGCCAAAGGTCTCCATTCAACAAAAGGTCACAGTGAATGCTTCTATTCATAGTGATAGTTCATTCGACAAGACACCAACCTTGTCTCAGTGACTTGGAACATTTCAAAGGATTCAGAACAGTTAGTCAACCAAACATGATTAATGTCACAACGAATTTTCCCTCCAAGAGTTACATGTTAGTATGGATTGAGGAAAATATTCCAACAGAACACATACCAGAACATGCATCAGGACATGTACTTGGGGATGCAGAGGCCACTAGTACTGGTGATGTTTTAGCAGTATTTCCTGGATCTTCTCGTATTACTAGTATGGGAACATTGCTGATCACACTTGTGGTGACCGAGGATTTTTTTCCCATAAAGATAGAGGTCCCAAGTACTGTAAAATGTTTTAATTATTATTCTATATAATCCAATTGAAATTTACTTATTGATCGCTCTTTTTAGACTATTAATCCCATGATCATTTTGCTGTTCGGTGATAAAACATTCAACTGAACCAAGGTCCTTAAGAAAGTTGGTACCTATCTAAAGTATGCGAGGGACCAATATAGGTCACATTTAGAGAAGAACAAAAAGTACGAGCATCCCCCCATGATTCTAGAGAGGGAGTGGAAGGACGGTGTCCGATGGAAAGGAGAGGCTAAAA
>VDFB02292557.1:14377-50932 GCA_007258455.2 Sequoia sempervirens
AGAAAGCACCTTTTTTAAGATTTTAGCCATAGAAATGAGGAAATTAACTATTTGATAAAATAATTTGGTAGAAATTTATGGAAAATGTGGTAGCATAGAAAGGTGGTGAGTTGTTTGAAAAAATGCCTGGAAGAAATATGGTCTCATTGTGATGGAATCGCCATAACAGTGCGTGACAAAGAAAATTTCCATGGATTGTCATGGCATTCCATCACCATGAGACCACATTTCTTTGAGGCATTTTTTGAAATAGTTCACTACCTTGTCTATGCTATTGCTTACTATTATGCTTTGATAGATTTTTTCCAAGCATCCATAGCTTGTTTGAAAGCACCTATTTTAGGCTTTTAGCTATAGTAGCAAGGCATCAAACTATTTGATAAAATGCTTTGGTAGACATGTATGAAAAATGTGGTACCATAGACAATTGTCACCATCTGATATTTATGCAGTTGTAGTATGTTTTGTGCAATGTAATCAGCGATATGAATGCAACCAACAAAAATCTATTTTCTATAATTCATGGATTGAACTATGTATTTTATTTTCTCTCAATGTCTGTCTGCTATGGAAATGCCATTAATTTTTTTTAAAAAAGTAGTATGCTATGTGTGATACTATCAACAATGTAATTATATACTGATTACTCTTTATTTTTACATAATCTAATTTATTTCAAACTTTTCATAGGTTGCCTGACACATCGAAGGCAACAAAGGAAAGACTAGAAAAGCACGGGCAACACAAACTTGGCTTTGGTGGTTATATGAAATTAGCCACATGAATTGTAAGTATCAATAAATGAAATATTGCATCCAAATTATAATAAATTGAAAACATTTTTGATTTTATCACACCATAGAATTAAAATTCATGATCTTTTGCAAAAATGTAGGGCTTTGAATTCAATAGAGTTCCCACATAAGAGGACCTGAAGATTTCCTTCCAGCAAGGCTATGGAGCCATGGCTGAATGCTTAAGAGTCTTGATTGGGCAAACACAATCTTCCATTGCATCCGACATGTAGGTAAATAAACTCAATAAAGTTTATTTAAAATTGAATACTTGTGCAATCTATTCAATATTAATTTCCATGATAAAGTAATTACATGCCTATTTGTTTTAAACATTCAAGCAATGATAATACTGCACATGACATTAGAATGCAGCCTAGTGAGGGTTGAGCAGAACGTGTAGATGAAGGTCATGGTGTGCATCCCGGTACTTTAGAGCATGTAGAGCGTGATCAACATGCTGAGCATGATCAAACTAGAGAAGATAAAGAATATGATGTGGCCCCATTAGGTAAAGAGGACCACTCTAAAGTTCTTTTAAACATATTTAATTGCTATTGGTGTATTAATTAATGTAACCTTTCATGTTTCAACTTTAGAGCATATCGAGCATGATCAACGTGTTGAGCATGATCAGGCTAGAGAAGATCAGGAACATGATGTGGCCCCATCAAGCAAAGAGGACCACCCTCATGTTCTCTTAAACATATTTAATTTCAATTGGTGTATTAATTAATGTAACCTTTCATGTTTCAACTACAGATCAGGATAATTTAGAGGGTGTTCAACATGTTGAGCATGAGTCTATAACAAAATTTCAAGAACATGATGTGGACCCATCAGGTAAAGAGAACCACTCTAATGTTCTTTTAATTAATGAAATACTTGTAACAATAATAATAAAACATATCAGTTTAACATTTCTTTCTTATTGCAGCAGATCTCGCCTTGCAGTGGCGTCCACGTCATGAGAAGATGACTAGGCATACATTAAGATCATGAGAAGAGGGTGAAACAACTAAAGGGGGGACAAATATTGATTTAGATTCAAATGATACTCCACTTCAACTTTATGTAGCTTTCAAAAAGAAACAAAAAAAAGTGATTGTAATCATATCATGACAACCATATTTTTGATAATATGTAAAAGCTGAAAGAATGAATATTATATGTTAATGAATGAATGTGAATATGTTAATTAATGAATGTTATATGTTAATGAATGAATTTTATATGTTATTAATGGATGAATGAATGATTAATGTTATATGATTGGGTATGGGGAATTGAGAGTGATGTGAGGTGGGGGGAGGGGCCAAATGATCTTCCACCATCACGTGGTTGGCCCCGTTAAGTAGAGAATATTAAACTATTCTCGAAACAAAGAGAAGCTCAATAAGGTAATGCACTTTTCAATATAAGAAATGCATTGTTTGAAGCATCAAACCAATATGCAGTCTGTATGTATGATCAGTTGTCAGTCTCCACAATGGTACATTTCCACGAATATTTTAAAAAATAAAATTGATGGTTCATCTCAATTTCAAAGAAACACATCGACAAATCAATAGAAAGGTTCGACGAAGTTGCTATAGCTGCGATGAAGGTTTCATCATAACTCCTTGCACATTTCATCACAATTTCGATGAACTTTTGGCGTTGTTTCCACACTACTCCTTGCCCATTTCGTCACACTTTCGATGAAATTTTGGTGTTCTTCTGATGCTACTCCTTGCTATTTTTGTCGCAAAGTCGAACTCTTGGTGTTGTTTCGATGCTACTACTTGCCTATTTCGTCGCACGTTCAACGAAATTTTGGTGTTGTTTTAACGCTATTGCTTTCCCATTTCGTCAAAATGGCGATGAAGGTCTGATGTTGTTTCGATGCTACTCCTTGCCCATTTCATCAAACTGGTGACGAACTTCTGCTGTAATTTGTCAGTGGATACATGAAGTGTTTGTCGATATTCTGACGAAATTCTGAGCCATTTCATGATGCCGATGACCGATGATTTTTTTCTATTATTTCGACATTTAATTCCCCGTCTACCTTTGGATGAAAAAATAGTAGCAAAAATATTTTTTCCATTTCGTCACTTTTTCGACAAAGATTTGTTGAACGACCAACGAACGACCATGAAAAAATGGTTTCAAATTCAGTAGTGAAATTTCACTTCTGACTCTTATTTGCAATACTTCACATAAATGAAGGCTTTCAACATCCTTCAAAATACTAGATAGGGATCTCTGCAACACCTCTAGTATCTGGTATCTACTTCTTTCTTTCATCATTCAGGGCTTGGGCTCTGGGATATTTTCTTCCCCTTTCTTCAATTGATATTCTCGAAAAGCACTCAACATTTGATGCATATCTTCTTTTGAAATTCATTGCACTACCTTCCAAGTGATTTTGAGCCTAGTGTATTCTTTTGATACTTGGAGTAAAATATTATTCCTTTGCACTTTGTCTGTGTCATATCTAGCAATAGTGTTCCTACATTGTATAATCTCATCAATGACCTCCTGAGTTAATTGCTAAATAGGGTCTCTGTTTATTCTTTCAATCAATTGTTTGAAGGATTTAGCTTCTTTATCCTCCTGTCCTAGCATTTGTGGATCACAACCTTGACGTGCTAACATTTCAATAAAGTCTTGATCTTTATCAAGCAATTTTCTACATTCCATGGTGACCTTTTCAAATCCTTCAATGCATTGCATTAGCATGTCACCTTCCCATTTCAATTGTTTCTTCCATTTTTTTGGCAATGGAAATTCTCACTCTGAAATTACATTTCCTTGTATTAATTCTTGGACATCCATTTGTATGAGAATTTCAACATTTCGCCTTTCATCATTAACCTATTCTTGGAAAAACTTGTATTCACTTTCAAATATTTTGGATTTCTCTGTCTAACGGTATGCTTCCTTATGCCTCCCTATTGCATCTGTAATGAATTCTCCCCCCTTCCTTACCCAACAATCAATACATTTTTCAAATACATTCATTTTGTGGAAAACTACTGCAATTTCATCTACCTATTCTTGTGACATTAGTATTGGATGTTGGGGCAATTCAATCCGTGCTTGACCAAATAGGGTCAGTGATTTTATAAAATTTTCCAAGGTAGCAACCCATTATTTCAATTCTCTTTTCTTCTTTCTATACTTATGTACTCTAGCAATAGTGGCATCTAGGTTTATCATTATTTCTTCCATCTGTTGCCTCCAAGATGAGTGGTCAAGATTAATACTTGTTATCTTGTACTCCTTAGGCATTATTTCTTGTCTATTTTTGTCAACTATTGGAGTAGCTATATGGATGGTTCTATTATGATCTACATTTCTCTGTATGAAATGTTTTTCTTTAGCTCTACGCCTAGGCTTAGGAGTATCTACTTCATGTATGAAACTATTAAGATCCAGAGGCAATACTTCTACTTCCATTGGGGAATCCAATTCCTTGATCAACCAAATAGGTGCATCTTCATCACACTCTACCTCTACAACATTACTTTGTTCCTGGTTTCCATTTGATTTAGGAACCTTTTTTCTTACTTCTTCAGTCTTATCTGTCACGTCCTCCAAAATAGGAAATTCTTCCTCAACAATTTCTAGCCTAGATTCGAGATTACTAGGATTTGGCACTGTATCCTCTCTTTGAAGACATACAATTTCTTGTCTATCAAGATGTTCAACCTTAGTTTCCTAGAAATTAATTTCTTTATTCTCTGCTACACTAGGATTTTCCTCATTTCCAACTTCATCACTTGAAACCTATGTAGCTTCTCTTTTCTCAATCTCAACTTCAACCCAGTCCTTTTCTAATTCTTCAAAGACCTATGATTGTTCATTATCATTTGGAATATTCCCAAGCGAAGGCTAGGAATCAAAAGTATCTTCAATAATCATTTCATCAATAGGATCCTACTTTGTAGTCTCCCATGTTTCCATCTCAAGGATATCAGGGTTCCCTAGGTCTGAGGTGAGTGTTCCTTGTATAAATCATTCTTCTTCAACATTATAGCCTATATCCGAAATTTCTTCTATCACTGGTTGTACCATGGGTTTATCTTTAGTCTTCTTTTCTTTTACCTTCTCCCACATGGAACCCCATTTATCCATCTATTATTTAATTCTGGCTTCATCTATCTCAGAAATTTCATTCAAAACCAAAGGAATTCCTCACAGTGCTTGTTTTATTCTAGCCATGTTAACAAAGGGAGGAGAAGTAAATAGTGTTACAACCCTTTGAGATGCAAATCTAGTTTGTGTACCATCATTTTTTATTACTCTTGCTTCTTCATCAATAACAAGTTTAGTCCTTGGTTTTGTTATAGAGGAAGATGCACCTTTAGGTCTTACTTTTGATTTATCTTTGCTTGATTCTGCATCTTTTTGCTTATCAGATGGCTTTACTGGAACTTCTTATTTTGAAGCTTTAGGGGTTCTATCTTCAATCCTTATACCAAGAGCTGCTGTACTAGTTTTCCTTTTCTTCCTAGTAACTTCCCCACTCTCAAATGTAATTTCATTTCATTTTTTTCTTCTTTTGTCTTCTGAGAATGTGGGTTTAATTCCTCTTTCTCTTAAAATTGTACCAAAATCATTTATCGAGTGTTGAGTATGTAATTGAATTGGTGTAGATAACTCATCAATTGATGTCATTTCTTCACCCTCATAATTTGGGTTTGGGATGGATTCATCATACAGTCTATCTTCATTATAGGCTTTATTCAACACTTCTCCATCATCTTCTTCTAATTGATCTTGAATTTCTTGAAGCATAAGAATTGAAGCAGATTTTAAAAACAATCTTTCATACTTTCTTATTCTTACTCTGTTTTGATCTTCACAATTAAGCCAATAATCTTCTAGGTGCTGGACATGAGCATGGTAACCAGCTATGACCTTGGCAATATTCCCTTCAGGATCATAATACATTCTTTGAAGTGGAAAATGTTCAAAATTATATGTTCTTAGTTCTTCTTCACACAAGTTAGACACCTTGATTGCATTGCACTTATAATTCCCTATCACAATAGGAAATATGAAGAAGCCTTCTTGTGGACCTTGTTATAAAGAGCCTGAGATGGTTTTAACTGTCTCACCAATTCTAATAAAACAATTTTGTCTATTGGATACCTAGGCAACATGAAAGGATGTCCATCAAACCCTTCTATCCTAATGTAGGAGTAAGTGGGGAACTGAACATACCAGCCTCCCATAGGTCTAATGACACTTTGTACCTCCAAGGATAATCTTTTGGCTTTATCACCTTCCATCATTTTGACGAGCTTCATGGGGAGCAAATCATTAAATCTCCTATAATTATCTTTGTATTAGTGGATAGTGATTTGGGGTAAATGAGCATATATCAAATTGTTTCCGACTTCCCTGTCTAGAGTACCAATTTTTTTCAACCCTTGTTTGCTTGTCCTCATGGAGCAGGAATAAATCACATATGAAGACATATAAAAACATCTGGTTTTGGGAAACATCATTATCTATTCATGTATAATCTATCACTAATAAACTTTCCCCAATGCATTTGCATGGTATTTTCCATCAGTCTACATATTATTACAAACATCCAGGGTTCCAATTTACTAGCATCTCGTAAACCAGTTGTCCTGCTCAACAGATTTATAATATCTTGAATATCTTGGTTGAACATAGACCTTTGAATTACTTTGGTCTATGGTGTAATCAGCTCTTGGCACCATTAGGTACTCATAATTTCTTTGTTGTGGGCTTCAACATTATGATATGTTTTGGCCTTCATCTTCATATCAACATTATACATCTATGTGAAAAAAGGAAGCCCAAATGTGTATGTAATTCCTTTCTATGAGAGGTCTACATAGATTCTCCCTTCTTTTCAACAACTCTTTTATCTGGGTTATAATAACTCATGCATTGCATAACCAATTCAGGGGCCTCCATTGTTGGTGGAAACCCTCCTGCTAAAAGTAACCCATTTTCTATAACGTTTCCAACACACTGAGAAGCATTTTCTTGTCATACCTGAGTGCAAATTTCAACATCAGAAGACCACCTCATATGAGTATTTGTAACTACCACATTGATTGGTATGGCTTGCGAACTGCAATACTTAAATTTATCTTTTTCCCTTGCATCAGAAGTAATCATTTTTGTTGGTGTGTTTTTCATTTTCAAATGTGTGTTTTGTGTGCGAGTTAGGGTTAAATTTAACCAAATTTCCTATAATTTATAAAAAATTCAATTCACCTTTTGGCTAAATTCAAATCAAAGAATAATCAACTTTTCAATTTCTAAAGGGAAATGCCATCTTCCGATATTTTCACGAGTGAAAACAATTAATAGAATATTAGTTATCCAAAACATACTAGTTGGTAAGGACAATATTTTTAGAATGGAACTCCAAAACCCTTGGTAGCTATGTTCTCAATTTCTCAAAATTTACCTTTCCTTGCACACCAACATTATTTCGTTCTTTCAATGTCCTTTGATAATTTGCAACATGATGCTAAGTGAAGTGTTACAAAAGCAACTACATGCTTAAGGTGGTGGCAAGTACGAGAGTAGTTTTCCACCTTCATTAATTACCTGTTATAATGCATTATTATAATGCATTAATTTCTCAAATAAAGGTGCAATCATTATGAATTATGGTTCAAATTATGAATGCCTAGATTTATGTGTAGGCTCACTACTAGAGGAGAAAGACAACATGATGATCATATGTGGCACTCTGGTGTCACTCTTATATTTTGCAAGGCATAAGCCATTAAAGATACATGATCAATTTGTGATCATCGTGATTAAAACCTTTGGTATCAAATTTTAGGAGAAATATTGGGATCCGAGGTGCTTACCTCCAAGCTTCAGAGAAAACCAGAACAAAAGGAAAGACTGAGAACGGAGTTCAAGAGAGATTACAACATTTCAAAATAGAATCTCCGGTTTCCGAGTTTTGAATAAAAGGAATGAAATAAAATTATCGGACTCTGATACAACAAAAAAATTATATCACCAGGATTGGCACTTCTAGTGGATGATTTACCAGGTGAGGCTAGGACCAACTGAAGATACAATTCACTTTGATGCAATTGCACAACCTTGAAATTCTAGTTTCTAGTAATATATTAAACTTCATAACAAGACCAAAACATCAAATCCAGGAAAGAAATAAGAATAAAACAAGGACCATGCAAAATTGAAAAATGAGACTAGCAACTGACCAAGCCGCATACTGGCACCAAAGCAAATGAAAGTGAAAGGGAACAAGAAAGAGAAAAAAAGATGGGTCCACATTTTTCCAAAGAGAAAAGTGGGGCATGTTGTGATATCACACAACAACTAGCAACCAAAAAAATAAAATAAAAATAGAAAGTCAATTTAGGGTCTAACATCAGTGTACCAAATTTTTTTAGTCTTCTAATTATAAATCATTGGATCCTTATTTTGACATTCAAATTTCACTTCGGCTAGCATGAGAGATTAAGTATTACTGAGCTCATGTGTGTGCAATTGGTTATTTCTGCCATAGTCAACTTAGAAATAGAAATTATTTGCATTAACCTACATAATTTGACAATTCCTTTTAAGCCAACTAGGGATAGAGCCTTGCTGCTAGTCAAGCATCGATAGCCCTGACAAGGTTATCTCCATAATTCCCCCAAATATAGATCTACTGCCAGTTAGGCATCTATAGCCTTGGTAGAGATATTTGGATAGCCTAAAGAGTTTATTTCTCTTTTCTTTTTTTAATAGATATTGCAATAATAGCTCATTTTTCTCTTTTGATATTTCAATGATAACCGTTCATTTTCAACTTGCAGGCAATGAATCCCACTATTAGGTTGGGAATTATAGTGGTAGCAAAGGCAGTCTTTTGATTTTTAGTCAATGCAAATAACTGCAATCCAAAAATTTTGTAGAATGATTTAAATATATGCGTTTGTAGCTCAACATCAATTGAATGATTTATGCTAACTAGAGTATAAAGAATGAAACAATTCTCAAACAATTTATAAATAAAGGACTATTTCTAGTCAGGACACAGATCAGATTTCCAGAACTAATGTTCTATTAACCTGTTCACCTTCAAAAGTTTCCAATCATTGTAAAATCCAATGATGTGACACCCAAAAAAAAAGAAACAAGGAACAAATGGTTATTTACAAAACAATAGAAAAACTAACCTAAAAAAAAACTATTTACAAAAAACTATTTATCTATGGCTGGAAATAATGCTTTAAGAATTTCCCATTGATAGGCAATGGGATATCTTCACCAGTCAAAGACTTCAACCTATAAGTGTTGTCACCCAGGATTTTAGAAACTTGATATGGGCCTATCCACAACTTATCAAACTTACCATGTTCACCTTTTCGTTCATGGGCTTTATTCCAGTACAAGACCAAGTCAGCTATTGTAAAAGTATTTAATCTAGCCCTTTTATTAAACCATATTTTTACCACGGACTGATGCCTAGCAAAATGATCTATAGCTCGAGTACGTTTTTCATTTAAATGCATTAGTTGTAATAACCAAGCTTCAGTTCGGTCATCTAATCCAATATATTCCTATGCAAACTGATAAGTAGGGATTTTCAAATTTATTGGTAGTATAGGATCTACCCCATAGACTCAATGATAAGGAGAATTTCCTAACACGGATTTCATCCTAGTGCGGTCTACCCAAAGGGCGAATTTTAGCAAATAATTCCATTCCCTAGGATTCTTTTCGATCAATTTTTTAATTATATCTAGTAGATTTTTATTTAATGATTCAGCTAATCCATTTCCCTACGGATAATAGTTAGATTAGAATTTCAATGTTATACCATATTCAAATGCCCAATTAGAAAATTTTAATGAAGAAAAGTCAGGGCCATTATTACATACCAGTGAATATGGTACTCCAAACTTGGTAATGATATTCTCTTCCAAAACTTTGATTACTACTTTTGTAGTGCATTGTTTGTTGGGACATGCCTCTATCCATCTAGTACAGTAATATGTAGTAGTTAATATAAAACTATGGCTTGCAGATGATGGAGGATTGATAGTTCTGATAAAATCTAGTCCCCATTGTGAAAAGGGATGCATTTCCATCACTGGTTGTAGTGGTTGAGCATTAAATCTTCCTTTGTTTGATGCAATTTGAAATGTATAGCAGTGTTTCACATGTTCATATGTATCTTTGAAAATTGTTGGCCAGTAGTAACCAGATGTCAAAATAAGGTGTGCCATGGCTAAAGGTGCTCCATGAGCTGTTCCAAATTTATTGTATAATTCCTGCAACACTTTGTTTGCTTTTGTTCTATTCAAGCATCTTAAATAGATTCCTTCATGGTTTCTTTTGAATAGAGCTCCTCCAAGTTTGATCATATAACTTTATGATTTTATCTTAAGATCTGTTTTTTGATTCCTTTGCATATGATCGGGGCAAGTATGGCTGACCAGAAAATGCCATATATTTGAATACCAGTATTCTTGGTCTTTTACATCCAAAGTATATTGTTGACTTGAAATTTGTGGATCTATTTCTACACTAGATTTGACCAAAGCTTATCCCAAAACCAATTTCATGGGTATGATTTCTAGATCAAATTCCTGTAGGATGGTAACCCATTTGGATCTCTTTTCTTCGAGCTCACTCTGTGTTAACATCTTGATTGTAGAATCCAAAACAATAGATTTGATTATACTCTTGAGGATGTAATGTCTAAATTTATGTACCGCTTTGACCAAATCAAATCCTTGTTTTTCAACATCTGTATATCTCAGCTCCACTTCTTTGAATGGAGAACTCATAAAAGCAATTAGATTCTCTTCTTTATTCTTGCCCTGCTATGTTAGTACTACTGCACAAGTATAACCAAAAGAAAAAGAGTAAATATAAAAAGGTTTAAAGTAATCTAGACTTACCAATACCAGATCTTCTGTAATTGTAGTCTTTATAATCTCGAAGGTGATCTTAGCTTCATTTGTCCACTCTATCTTGGCATCTTTCTTTAACATATCATTGAGTGGTTTCACTATTTCAGCGAATCCGGTAATAAATTTTCAAACAAAATTAATCTTATCAAAATATGATTTCAATTCTTTCTTGCTTCTTGGGGGCTATAGCTTGAGTAGTGCACTCACTTTGTTTGGGTCTATCGAAATACCTCGTTCAGAAATAATATGTCCTAGTAACTTACCTTTAGTTACCCCAAAAATATACTTTTTAGGATTTAATGGAACTCCGTAAGTTTCACACTTTTGTAATATTGCTCTGAGATCTTGAACATGATCTCTTCTATTTTTCAAAAATACTATGAGGTTTTCCATGTAGATAATAATACATTTTCCTATCAACTCATAAAAGCATAATCCATGGCTCTCTGGAATGTATCTCCAACATTTATAAATTCGAATGGCATCCTTCTATAAGCAAAATTTCCCCACTTCGTGGTGAAAGTTATTTTCATCCGATCTTCCCTTGCTACAATTACTTGATTGTATCCTGATAATCCATCCAAAAAGGACATCATCTATGAACCATTGACTATTTGTAGCACTTCTTCTAGTGAGGGTAATGGATAATTATCTTTCTCAGATGCCTTGTTGAGATTCTATAAATATACACACAACTGTATATCTCCATTCTTCTTTCTCACGAGAACCAAAATTTCTACCCACTTGTAGAATGCGTGATAAGAAAGATTATCTTAGCTGATAAATTTTTTTGGTTTTCCTTTTGAATTAATGGTTCTAAGAGTGCATTTACTTGCCACTGTTTCTATCAGAAAGGATTTGCATTAGGCTTTAACGGTATCATCTGATTAATGATGGAAGTATCATAAGTCTTCAAATATTCATATGTCCAAGCTATAACCTTCCCATAATCTTTAAGTGCCTGAGCAATATTTCTTTTCTCTTCTTTAGTACAAACATTTCCTATTAGCACATTCTTAGGATCTTCTTTAGTATGCAAATTGTATAATTCAGATTTCCATCCATCACTTCGAGGAAAATATTTCTATTTGACTATCTGATTAATGTCAAATAATTGTTCTAATTTGATTATTCTTTTCAGAATATTATTATCTCTAGCTTGATCTAATTCATATTGGTTTTCTCCATCAGAGAAATCTATCTCTTCAATTATTTGTGCTTCGAAAATACTAAAATTAGTGATGAATTCCAATATATGTCAATCATCTTCAAACACCTACAAATTAGTAACATTATCAAGAACCGAGGATAACTGCACCAACTTGACTATGAATCTCTTCAAATTAGAGGCATCTAGAGGTTCTAGAGTATTGGCAATAGTAGCCAAAGCATTGAATCTTTTATTAAATATTCTTGGGATATGAGTAATGTTGAATGTGTTGAAATATTCTATTAAATCCCATACTCTGTGTCGATAATTGGACAATCACTTGTAGTGATAGATATACTTCTTTTGAACTTGTCTAACAACTAATTCTAAATCATCGAACACCTTGAGGATTATGAATTTCTTCTTGATTGCGAGGATTAGGCCATGTATAAGGGATTCATATTCTACCACGTTGTTAGTACATTGAAATTGTAACCGATATGCAACAAGAAAATATTTACCTTGATGATCTCAACTCAGATGATTCCAATCCCTTGTTTCAATTTGGATCCATTGAATTTAAGAATCCAGGCTTGATCATATGTATCTTGCAATTTACCATTCTTTGGTGTTGTCGAATTAGTCTTTCCAGTATGTGTAACATGGATCCTATTTGTAAGGAAAGCTAGATGTGGAAGAAACTCTCCTAATGTCAAAACCTCAGGGAAGAATGCAGAGATACCTTTTAAATTTTACAATTACAGTCCAATTAAGATGCACATGAAAGAGATAACAAAAACAAAGTATTTGAAAAACACATATGAACACCAGATTTATGTGGGAAAACCCTTACAAGAGAAAAACCCACCACACCAAGAGAAGTCACTTTGTATTACAGTAATACAGATTACATACAAAGATCTGACTTATCTTTCTAATGTCAATTTACAGTAGCATTCACCATGAACAACCTTGTTATAGAAAATTCACATTACAGTCTTCACAGAATAGAATTCATCCACTGATCATACAACCACACAACAATTCGTTGATCCATCAAACCAGACATTATCTGCTACTCCAGACTATATTCATGTCGTTCCTATCTATTGAGCTTCCTCTCAGAACTGCCACAACGAACTGTCTTCCAACGGTTCCCATTTGGATCCTCTGATTGGTTGACAACAAGCCACATAGGATAGTCTTCACTTAGTCAAAAGGCTTCAATCTGTGTTGGCATGTTAGTGAGACATAAACCATGTCTCCCCGATGCCACACAGCTTAACATTCGATATTTCCAAGAGTTCACCTATTAGAAAGATGTCATACCGAGTTGAGAAGACTATTGCTAAGACTTCCTCATGTCACCAAGACCTCATACCGAAGTTCTTCACATGTATCACTATCACCAAGACTCATCGCTATCCGTGAGATGTCATACTAAATCTCCATAAGTCACATAGACATGAGTGTCCACATCGACAAGGCAAACGTCTTTCGCTGAGAGATAATACTGAGTCATTAAGGGTTATACCAAAATGTTCAACATTCAACAAGACATACCACTATTGCTGAGACGTTACTCCGAATGCTCATAAGTCATACCAAGCACCAAAAAATAGTCGGCAAGACTTCTGTCCACTGCTAAGACCTCATACCGAGACCTTTTTGCTACTCCAAGTGTATACCATCGGTGAGACACACCAATTGTTGCCAAGAGTTCTTCCCAAGTGTTCAAGTCACCTCGATGTCTCCAGGATAAAGTTGTCGGTGAGACATCCATATCGGTAAGACTTCTTACCAAACACTCAAGACTCTCCCCGAAGACTTCAACAGAAAATGCTGTCGACGAGACATCCATATCACTGAGAGATCATAGCGAACATCCAAGACTCTCCCCAATATCTGATAAATGCCAACAATCGACAAGAGGTCTCCACAGGTGATGAGAGGTTATATCGAATGAAATGTCACAACGATAGGCTCCTTCGGTGAGACTGAAGCTAGGTCACAGTGACCTGAATAATTTCAACAAGGTTTCAACTACTAGTCAGCCAGACACAAAAGATGTCACACCGAATTTTCCCTTTCAGAGGTTTCAGCCTGTGGGATTGAGGCACACATTTCTAAAAATCTTCCACTTGACGAAGACCACACAAACACCTCCAGAGCACAACAAAACTACTAAAAATCATGGGCACTAAGGCCCATTGAATTGGCACACCACCTGAACTTGTCTGTACTCACTAGCTTCGTCAATGCATCTGCAACATTCTCTAGAGTATCACATTTTTCTAAACTGACCTTTCCATTCTCCACCATATCTCGTACAAAGTGGTACTGTACATCTATATGTTTCGTCCTAGCATGGAAAGTAGGATTCTTTGCCAGAAAAATTTCACTATGACAATCACAAAAAATAGTTATTTTCCCTGCATCAAAACCAATGTTAGAACATAAAAGTTTTAACCAAACACCTTCTTTACAAGCATGTGTAGCTACCATGTATGCAACCTTTGTAGTGGGCAAAACAACTACAACTTTCCACTTACTCATCCAACTCACTGCACCACCATTCAACATGAAAGTATATCCACTGGTGGACCTCATGTTGTCAATGTCCCCTGCCCAATTAGAATCCACATAGCCTCGAATATTGAGAGTCCTCTATGATTCAACCAAGTTCCCATGGTAACACAAAGCAAACTCTGAAGTGCCCTTCAAATATTTGAAAACTCTCTTTACATCATCCCAATGTGTCTTTCTGGGATTAGCCATAAACCGACTAAGAACTCCCATTGCTTGGGAAATGTTTGGCCTTGTAAAGACAATTGCATACATAAGACTTCCAACCACACTAGCATAGGGTACACTGGTCATGTCCTCCATCTCAGTAGGAGATTTTGGACAGTCTTCAATAGATAGCTTCGTTCCCTGCAAGACTAGAACAACTAGCTGCTTGCAATCATTCATGCAAAATCTCTCTAAAATAGTCTTGATATACTTACTCTGACTGAGCCAAAGTTTTCTACCATTCCTATCCCTGGTTATCTCCATCCCCAGAATATACCTTGCTGCACCAAGATCTTTCATTTCGAACTTAGCAGACAACTGAGACTTAAGATCATAAATCATCAACTTACTATTGCCGATGAACAACATATCATCAACATAGAGAGCAATAATAAGAACTTGATCACTTTCAGCTTTGTAATAGACACAATGATCAAATTTTGATCTTACAAATCTCAAAGACAATACAAAAGTATCAAATTTATGGTACCACATTCTAGGTGATTGCTTAGCCCCATACAGAGACTTCTTTAACTTGCAAACCAGTTTCTCTTTACCTTTCTCCACAAAGTGCTCAGGCTGGGACATGTAAATTTCTTCTTCAAGATCACCATGAAGAAATGTTGTTTTCACATCCATCTTTCGATCTCTAAGTCATACACAGCTGCAAGTGACAAAAGAAATCTAATGGATGTCAGCTTGGCTACAGGAGAAAAAATCTCCCCATAATCAATTCCCTCTACCTAGGAATAACCCTTTGCAACCAACCTTGCCTTATATTTTTCCACACTGCCATCTAGACCAATCTTCTTTTTAAATACCCATTTGCAGCCCACAAATTTTCTACCTTTAGGCAATGGCACCAAACTCCAGGTATCATTCTTTTCTAATGATGCCATTTCTTCATTCATGGCTTCCAACCAAGAGTATGAATCGGACATTTTAAATGCCTCTTTCATAGTCCTAGGCTCATCAGTGCTAGAAATCAAAGCATAGGCACAAGTAGAATCTATCAAAGAGAACCCATACCTATCAGGTTGTTTTCTTTCACGGGTTGACCTCCTCAATTACTTCTTCAGAACTTTTAGAACTGCTTGAGCTCTCCTCAGTTTCAAGTACATTTTGAATTTTCAATTCCTCTTTCTCTGGTGTCGGAGGAATTTCAACTACATCCTTATTATTTTCTAACTTTGTCTTTGACTGCAAATCCAAGGTAGAAGGCTTCAGCTCATGAAAGATTACACCTCTGCTGTATACAACCTTCTCTATATCAGGATTCCAAAGCTTGTATCCTTTTATGCCAACACTATAGCCAATAAAAATACATTTAACAACCTTGTTCTCCAACTTAGATATTTTCTCATATGGCGCATATGCATATGTCTCATAGCCAAAAACACAAACATGTCTTAAAAAGGGCTTCTTACCAGACCACGCTTCCAAAGGTGTTTTCTCAACAAGAGCAAAATTTGGAGAACGATTCATCAAGTAACATGTAGTAGCAACAACCTCAGCCCAAAACTTCTCCTCCAAGCTAGCACTACTCAGTATAATTTGTGCTCTCTCCATCACTGTCCTATTGAACCTTTTTGCAACTCCATTTTGTTGTGGAGTATAAGGTCTAGTCTTATGTCTTTTAATCCCATGGTCTTTACAATACCTCTCGAAATCATCAGAACAAAATTCACCACCATTATCAGTCCTTAAGCATTTAATTTTTCTTCCAATATGATTTTCTACAAGGTTCTTAAATTCTTTAAACCGACTGAACACTTTTGATTTACTCTTCAAAAAATAAACAAATGTTCTTCTCGAATAATCATTAATGAATGAAACATAGTACCTTGAATTAGATAAAGAAGGAACATTCACTGGACCAAATACATCAGATTGAATATAAACTAGCAAACCAGAAGATTTATGAGGACTGGAATAAAATGAAACATGGTGTTGTTTTCCATATATACAATGTTCACAAAATTCAAATTCAAGATTACAATCTTCAAGCTCCTCAACCAGGTTTTTATTCTTCAAGGTTTTTAAACCTTTCTCTCCAATGTGGCCTAGCCTATGATGCCAGAGCATAGTATTTTCTACTGGAAGTTTAACTTCCATAGAGTTTACACAATTAGGAACATTTCCCTCTTTTCCTCCATGAGTAGCTTTCTGTGACTTTATAGAGACATTGTTGCATTGAACAACATGTGCATCTAGCTTGTACAAGGTACCAATACGAGCACCCCTTGCTAGCACCATTGAGCCTCTAGTCATCTTACAGCCATTTTCAGAGAACGTGACTTGCACTCCAATATCATTAAGCTTACTAATAGAAAGTAAGTTTTGAGCCAGACCTGGTATATGCATTACATCATTAGTTCCCTTCACTCTTCCATTAGGGAATTGAATTCTGACTCTTCCACGCCCAACAATTTCTAAAGTTGAATCACTTGCCAGGTACACCTTTCCACGATTGTATTCTTCATACTTCGTAAACTAGTCTCTATGAGATGTCATGTGGAAAGATGCTCCGAAATCAATCAGCTAGACATCATCTGATGCCTGTGTAGCCAAGGCTGCAACAAAGGCGTCTGCATCACTATAAGAAGAATCATTGTCAGAAGAATACTTCTTCTTCTTCTTCTTCTCCTCTTTACAATCCTTTTGGACATGACCAAGTTTCCCACAGCTCCAACACTTCACCTTGGACTTCTTGCTAGGAGACTTTGATCTCCCCTCTGATTTTGATTTAGATTTCTTGTCCTTCTTTTTTCCTTTCTCTTTTGACATTCCTCTAACAGCAAGGGTCTCCTTCGCCATCTCAGAAGATTTCCTTCTCATTTATTCTGATAACAAAGAAGCAACAACATCTCCCATCTTGGAACTAGATGTTGTACTCCCAATAGCCATCACAAGGTGATCCCATGAATCTGGCAAAGAACACAATATCAGCATACATCGATACTCTTCATCAATCTTCACATCAACAGATGTTAACTGTGCAATCAACATGTTGAATGCGTAGAAATGATCAGCTACAAAACCTCCTTCCTGCATTCTCAAAGTGTACAACTTCTTCCTCAGAAAAAATTTATTCACCAAGGACTTCCCCTGATAAATAGATGCCAGTCTCTTCCACAAGGAAGATGCAGTCTTCTCTTCATGCACATTGAGAAGAACAGAGTCTGCCAAATAGAGCCTTATTAGCCCCTTAGAATTTCTATCTGCAAGGTCCCAATCTTCTTGCTTCATGCCTGTAGGCTTCACTCTAGACACAACAATCCAAAAATCATGATCAACTAATAGATCTTCCATCTTAAGTTTCCACAACTCAAAATTGCTGCCATTGAACTTCTCTATTTCAATCTTTCCTGACGTGCTTGCCATCTCAATTTGTAATTAGAAATTGACAAACTTCTACAAGACTCCCATTGAATAGAAATTGAGACAAAAAACCCAACGTACCCACAAGGATAACACAACTGGCCAGGCTCTGATACCACTTGTAAGGAAAGCTAGATGTGGAAGCAACTCTCCTAACATCAAAACCTCAGGGAAGAATGTAGAGATACCTTTTAAATTTTACAATTACAGTCCAATTAAGATGCACATGAAAGAGATAACATAAACAAAGTATTTGACAAAAATATGAACACCAAATTTACATGGGAAAACCATTATAGGAGAAAAACCCACCACACCAAGAGAAGTCACTTTGTATTACAGTAATAAAGATTACATACAGAGATCTAACTTATCTTTTTGATGTCAGTTTATAGTAGCATTCACCGTGAACAACCTTGTTACAGAACATTCACGTTACAATCTTCACAGAATAGAATTCATCCACTGATCATATAACCACACAACAATTCATTGATCCATCAAACTAGACATCATCTGCTACTCCAGACTATATTCATGTCATTCTGATCTATCGAGCTTCCTCTCAGAACTACCACAATGAACTGTCTTCCAACGGTTCCCATTTGGCTCCTCTGATTGGTCAACAACAAGCCACATAGGATAGTCTTCACTCGGTCAAAAGGCTTCAATCTATGTTGGCATGTTAGTGAGACACAAACTGTGTCTCCCTGATGCCATACATCTTAACATTCGATATCGCCAAGAGTTCACCTATCGGAAAGATGTCATACCGAGTTGAGAAGACTATCGCTAAGACTTCCTCATGTCGCCAAGACCTCATACCAAAGTTCTTCACATGTATCACTATCGCCAAGACTCATCGCTATTGGTGAGACGTCATACCGAAGCTCCATAAGTCACATAGACATGAGTGTTCACATTGGCAAGACAAACATCTTTCACCGAGAGATCATACTGAGTCATTAAGGGTTATACCAAAATGTTCAACATTCAGCAAGACATACCACTATCGCTGAAATGTTACTCTGAATGCTCACAAGTCATATCAAGCACCAAACAACAGTCGACAAGACTTCTGTCCACCGCTAAGACCTCATATTGAGACCTTTGTGCTACTTCGAGTGTATACCATTGGTGAGACACAACAATTGTCGCCAAGAGTTCTTCCCGAGTGTTCAAGTCACCCCGATGTCTCCAGGATAAAGCTGTTGGCGAGACATCCATATTGGTAAGACTTCTTACCGAACACCCAAGACTCTCCCCGAAGACTTCAACAAAAAATGCTGTTGTCTAGACATCCATATCGTTGAGAGCTCATAGCAAACATCCAAGACTCTCCCCAATATCCGATAAACACCAATAGTTGACAAGAGGTCTCCACGCGCGGTGAGAGGTTATACCAAATGAAATGTCACAGCGATAGGCTCCTTCAGTGAGACTAAAGCAAGGTCACAACAACCTGAATAATTTCAACAAGGTTTCAATTGCTAGTCGGCTAGACACAAAAGATGTCACACCGACTTTTCCCTTTTAGATGTTTCAGCTTGTGGGATTGAGGCACACATTTCTAACACAATCTTTATGTACTTATGATTCAGACCTTTTGACCTTATCATTTTCTAGCCAGTAATGGTTCTCGATTCTGTGAATTATTTCCAGACACATCATACAATTTTTTTCTAAGTATGCAACATTATGTAATGTGCACCAATCTTGCAACAACAAAAATTTTTGTGAAATTTTGATTTTATCACTCTTTTGAGCTTCTGCAACAATATTCTTCCAAAATTTATCATAAGGACTATTTTTTTCTTCAGAAGAATCACAATCTGATTCAATTAAAACATCTATTCCATGAGTTAATTGATTAGGTTTTCTAGCATCACATGTAAATACTTCCTCTATTTTGACTCTTGAACTTCGTATTCTATAGACTCCTAGTTCTACATCAATATATAAAACTTCATTTTTCTGATTATAATCTATGATCATGTATTTCATGCCCGGTTCCCTTTCAATTCTGATTTGGTTAGGAACTCCTTTCCATGGTAACCACATATGTGAGAAATCAGTAGCCATATATCCATTCAAGGTTTTGGACCAATCTCTGCTCAATAACATGCCATAAGTATCAGGTATCTCAACAACTTGAATGTCTATATAGTATTGAATCCTAGGATCCGATGCTAATTGCATGTGAATATTAGTTAACTATTTGACTACATTTATGTCTGTTTTATCAAGTTGAGTGACCTTGTTTAAAGAGCTTGCCAGAGTTAACCCTAGCATTTGACATATGGACAAAGGCATCACGTTAGTAGACGCTCTAGAATCTACTAAGCAATTATGAAGGTTTTTACCAAATATTCTCAAAGTGAGTAAAAATGGACTCTAATTTTCCTTTGTAAAAGGCTACTTGTGCATTTGCTATAGGAACAATTTTCTTAACTTTTATCTTCGCTTGATTATCTTTCACCTGAGTGTACTTAAAATATCCTTCTTTTGGAAGATATTCTAGAGTGTTTAAGAAATATTTCCTTCTCACAGGTGTTTTGAGCAATTCTGATAAACACAGGTTGATCTTTACCTTTTTTATTTCTTTGGCTAAATAGTTAGTCAAATTGTTTTGGTCAGCAAAATCTACCTTTCGCTTCTTGAAGCATTTGATGAATTGTAATGAGAGGTTACCTTGGGTAGCCTTGGATTATTATTCGATTTGTCATCGGGTGGAGTATTGAAGTTATTAGGTGGGATAGACATTGTTAATGGCCCATTGAATTTATTTCCACCATTGGTGTTACTTCTCAAATTATAATTATGTCCTTTCTGATACTGTTGAAAAGCATGAATTTCATCAACTTCTTCCTAAGGTTCATTTTCATCTTTATAGGGAAAAGTATGTGTCTTAAGTCGTAGTTGAATTATCTCCCCCATATTTACGAGTGTAACTTGTGACAAAACTAGGTGGTTTGACCCGTTCATAACTTTCAAGGACTAAAACAGAACCATATCCTATTGGGATTAACTCATTTCCCTTAGGAGGATGAGAGTCACAGTATTCATTATAGTGTGTAGCAATTAGAAAAATGTTTGAAATAATTTTGAATTGTGAACAATCTACTTTAGCATGAGCATTTGTATTATGAATCCTACACAAATTATTCATAGCAAGATCAATTAAATTCACTTTCAACATGGATCTTTCATCAGTAGGATCAGTATTATCTAAAAGTGTTGACACTCCTCCATTATTCGGTTGTGTATTCCAAGGTCTAGGTGGTCTGGGAGCATTATACATCTGAATTTGCAAATTTTGGTTGTTATTTTGGGCATAAAAGTTTTGATTTCTTAACTATGTAACCTCTATAGTTAATCTCTTGATTTGATCTATGATTTATTTTGTCTTCCTTTTCCTCTAAAATTTAGATATTTTGGTTTTCCTTAGTTTGTGAGAAAAAAAAGTTTCCATTGGGATGCAACTTTGTGATAGCTGAACCAGGGTGAGGGACTAAAGCTTGACTATTTTCTATTTGAAATAAATTATTATGAGGAAATGTCCCATTCTTGACCACTAAAGCATAAACATTAGGAGCTATAGGATGACTTAGAGGGACTCCATTTACACTGGGGGTAGGGTAATTCTTCAATCCATTTCTTCCATTTGCAGACGATCCATTTTTGAGGTGTTTCATTTCTAAATTCACACTCATGGCTTCAACATAGGCTTCGGGTAAAGTAGGAGGAGTATTTTCCCTTTGCTTCACAATCATAGTAGTTAAAGGATCTACTTTTGTATAATAAACTGCGATAGCAGACAAATTATCTACTACATAAGGTGCTTGCAACCTAGAATAAGCCTTTTGAAACCTATCATTAAAAGAAGTTATAGGTTCTCCTTTAAACCTCTTGATCTAAGAAAATTGATGATATAACAAAGCAGGATCAGTAAATGTTCTAAACTTGGCTAAGAATTGACTTTCCATATCCTACCATGATCTGATAGAATTGTGAGGTAGGTTGAAATATGACTGGTAGACTTCATCACTTAAGGTGTATGGGAACAACCTACATATGACATCTTCGTGTTGAATCCTCACTCTAAAACATGTATCCCTAAAGATACTAATATGCTCTTCTGCATCTTTATGGAAATAATATTTGGGAAAAAAACTTATCAGGAATTTTTGATAAATCATTATACACAGAAACTGAATCAGTGACTCTACGTTAAAGAATGCCATCATGATGGAGGGAGGTGGTACAACAATAGTTAGATTCTTCAAACTCACACTCAAAATTATAGACTTTTGAGGTCTAGATGATGTTCAACCACAAAGCTTGACTAAAGTCACATGAGTATCACCAAATCAACATCTAGTGACTATGAAAATCTAGTTTAAAACTTAACAAAGCCAAAAAAAACAACAATAGTCCCTCCTTCTAGCACTAGTTCTTGTTGATGACGATTTTACTCGTAGCAACAGGGCGAATAAATTATTCATAGGTAAACCACAAATAGCCTATCCTTCTTGAAAGATGTGGAACAAAGACAATCTAAAAGGGGAATCTGCTTTAACAAGAAAAGATTGACTCAGTTCAATCCCAAGTCTCCGGTAGTCAGGTCTTGACTGTACTAGGTTCACTTTCAGGTATAATGTGATATTGCTATTAATCTCAAAGGGAATATGGTTGTTTTTTGGTTTCATCAAGAATCATAAGTTTTTTACACAAGATTTCCAATTCATTCATAAAAATAGCATCATGAAATCGAAAGATTTGAAATAATATTTCATGAACATCAACAATTTCTTTGCTATCACTTAAGTAGATTTAGCATTAAGCATTCAAAAATTTCCTAGAAAATGAAAGATCTTCAATAAATTTCCATTCATTCATCTATTTTTTGGAACATTTTCAAGAATTTAAACATTGATTCTAAAAAAAGACATAAAAATACTAAAAATTAAAATTTCTCCTAGTTATTCTCCATGCATGCCCCAAAGAATTAACCAAAACAAAGAAAACCACTTTATACTTCACCAGAATGCTTCACAACTACATATAAAATGGTATGAGATTTTAAAGAGAGGGGTTTTAGTTTGGACACCGAGTAGGTTCTGTATGCACCCTTAAATGGTGCAACACACAGTCTTGTTTGGCTGAACTAACAAAACCAGCTACAAAAGATTCATGAGATAGGTAGCTATCAAATTGGCTCTGATATTGATCAATGTCTACGTGCATACAAGTTTTTACACCAGAATGATTCATAAAATAGAAAAAGAATAAAACTTAAGTAAGTTTTGGCTCTTCCGACATCCATAAATTCTGAACTTAAAATGAAAATAAAGTAGTAAATGACCTTTTATAGGAACAAGGCCTCAAGATTTTAAACTTAAAGTTTATCCAAAGAATTAGAAATAAAAAATCAAAATGTAGCATGTGGCATATGGCAACTATTATCAGAATATTCTAGATGAAGTCAAAGCTTTGAATTCGTCAGCAACAACACTTTTCACTTCTTACTCTAGTTCACAATACTTCACATAAATCAAGGTTATCAATATCCTTCAAAATACCAAATAGGGAACATCTACCGGGACCAAGAACAACCTACAAAACTCAAAAATTAAAAAAATATCTCTACAACACCTCTAGTATCTGGTATCCTGTTCTTTCTTTCACCATTTAGGGCTCGGGCTCTGGGATCTTTTCTTCGCCTTTCTTCAATTGATATTCTCATAAACCACTCAACATTTGATGCATATTTTCTTTTGAAATTCCTTGCACTACCTTCCAAGTGAGTTTGAGCCTAGTGTATTCTTTTGATACCTGCAGTATAATAATATTCCTCTGAACTTTTTATGTCTCATATCTAGCAATAGTGTTCCTGCACTGTATAATCTCATCAATGACCTATCAAGTTAATAGCTAAATAGGGTCTCTATTTATTCTTTCAATCCATTCTTTGAAGGCTTTAGCTTCTTTACCCTCCTATCCTATCATTTGGGGATCACAACCTTGACATGCTAACACTTCAATAAAGTCTTGATCTTTATCAAGCAATTTTCTACATTCCACAGTGACCTTTTCAAATCCTTCAATGCATTGCATCAGCATGTCACCTTCCCATTTCAATTTTTTCTTCCATTTTTATGGCAATGAAACTTCTCTCTCTAAAATTACATTTCCTTGTATTAATTCTTGGACATCCATTTGTAGGAGAATTTTAACATTTTGCCTTTCATCATTAACCTATTCCTAGTGAAACCTCCATTCACTTTCAAATATTTTGGATTTCTCTGACCAACGGTATGATTCCTTATGCTTCCCTATTGAATTTTTAATGAATTCCCCCTTGCCTTACCCAATACTCAATCCATTCTTCAAATACATTCATTTTGTGGCGAACTGCTGCAATTGCATCCACCTATTCTTGTGACATTAGTATTGGATTTTGGGGAAATTCAGTTTGTGCTTGATCAGATAGGGTCAATGATTTTATAAAATTTTCCAAGGTAGCAACCCGTTCTTTCAATTATCTTTTCTTCTTTTTATACTTATGCACTCTCAAAATAGTGGCATCCAGGTTTATCTTTATTTCTTCCAACTCTTGCCTCCAAGATGAGTGTTCAAGATTAATACTTGTTATCTTGTACTCCTTAGTTGTTATTTCATGTCTATTTTTGTTACCTATTGGAGTAGCTATATGGATGGTTCTATCACCATCTGTATTTCTTTGTATGACATGTTTTGCTTTAGCTCTATGCCTAGGCTTAGGAGTATCTACTTCCTGTATGAAACTATTAAGATCTTGAGGCAATACTTCTACTTCCATTAGGGAAGCGAATTCCATAATCAACCAATTAGGTGCATCTTCATCATGCTTTACCTCTACAACATTAATTTGTTCCAAGTTTCCACTTGATTCAGGGACCTATTTTCTTACTTCTTCAATCTTATCTGTCACATCCTCTGAAATAGGAATTTCCTCAAAAATTTATGGCCTAGATTTGGGATTACTAGGATTTGGCACTGTCTCCTCTGTTTGAAGACTTACATTTTCCTATCTATCCAAATGTTCAGTCTCAATTTCCTAGACGTTACTTTCTTTATTCTCTGTTATGCCAGGATTTTCATCATTTCCAACTTCATCACCTCAAACCTATGTAGCTTCTCCTTTCTCAATCTTAGTTCTTCAACCCAGTCCTTTTTTGATTCTTCAAAAGCCTGTGACTATTCATTATCATTTCAAACATTCCCTTGAGCGAAGGCTAGGAATCAAAAGTATCTTCAATAATCATTTCATCAATAGGATCCTGCTTTGTAGTCTCCCTTGTTTCCATCTCGAGGATATTAGGGTTCCCCGCTTCTAAGGCAAGTGTTCGTTGTATAAATTCTTCTTCTTCAACATTTATAGGAGTGGACCCTGTATCCATAGTTTTTTCTAACACTGGTTGTACCATGGGTTTATCTTTAAACATCTTTTATTTTACCTTCTCCCAATGGCACCCCATTTATCCATCTATTCTTTAATTTTGGCTTCATCTATCTCAGAAATTTCATCCAAAACCATAGGAGTTCCTCCCAGTGCTTGTTTCATTCTAGCCATGTTAATAGAGGTAGTATAAGTAAATAGTGTTACAACCCTTTGAGATGCAGACCTGGTCTATGTGCTAACATTTTCTATTAATCCTGCTTCTTCATCAATAACCGGTTTAGTCCTTGATTTTTCTGTAGAGGAAGATGCACCTTTAGGTCTTGCTTTTGATTTATCTTTGCTTGATTCTACATCTTTTTGCTCATGATATGGTTTTACTAGAACTTCTTTTTTTGAAGCTTCAGGGGTTCCTCTTTAATCCTTATACCAGGAGTTGCCTTACTAGTTTTCCTTTTCTTCCTAGCAGGTTCCCCACTCTCAAATGTAGCTGCATTTCTTTGTTTTCTTCTTTTTGTCTGAGAATGTGGGTTCAATTCCTCGTTCTCCTAAAACTTTACAAAAATCATTTATCCAGTGTTGATTATGTAATAGAACTGGTGTAGAGAACTCATCAATTGATGTCATTTCTTCACCCTCATAATCCTGGTCTAGGATGGGTTCATCGTACACTCTATCTTCATTATAAGCTTTATTCAACACTTCTCCATCATCTTGTTCTAATTGATCTGGAATTCCATGAAGCATAAGAATTCAAGTAGATTTTAAAGACAATTTTTCATACTTTCTTATTCTTACTTTTTGCTCATCTTCACAATTAAGCCAATAATATTCTTGGTCTTGGACATGAGCATGGTAACCAGCTATGGCCTTGGAAATATTCGCTTCGGGATCATAATAAATTTTTTGAAGTGGAAATTGTTCAAAATTATATATTCTTAGTTCTTCATCACACAAGTCAAACACCCTGATTGCATTGCACTTATAATTCCCTATCACAATAGGAAATTTGAAAGAGGCCTTCTTGTGGGCCTTGTTATAAAGAGCTTGAGATGGTTTTATCTGTCTCACCAATTCTAATAAAAAAAATTGTTTGTTGGATGCCTGGGCAACATGAAAGGATAATGTCCATTAAACCCTTCTATCCTAATGTAGGAGTAAGTGGGGAATTGAACATACCAACCTCCCATAGGTCTAATGACACTTTGTGCCTCCAAGGAAAATCTTTTGGCTTTATCACCTTCCATCATTCTAACTAGCTTCATGGAGAAAAAATCATTAACTCTCCTATAATTCTCTTTGTATCTATGGATAGTGATTTGGGGTAAATGAGCATATATCAAACTATTTCTGACTTCCCTGCCCATAGTACCAATATTTTTCAACCCTTGTTTGCTTTCCCTCATGGCGCAGGAATAAATCACATATGAAGAAATATAGAAACATCTGGTTTTGGGAAATGTTGTTATCTGTTCATATAATCTGTCACTAATAAACTTTCCCCAATACATTTTCATGGGATTTCCATCAGTCTAGATATTATTACAAAAATCCATGGTTCAAATTTAATGGCATCTCGTAAACTAGCCGTCCTACTCAGTAGAGTTATAATATCTTGAATATCTTGGTTGAACATAGACCTTTGAATGACTTTGGTCTATGGTGTAATCGACTCTTGGCACCATTGGGTACTCATAATTTCTCTATTGCAGACTTCAACATTCTGATATGTTTTGGCCTTTACCTTCATATCAACATTATACATCTCGTTGAAAAAAGGAAGCCCAAATGTGTATGTAAGTCCTTTCTATGAGAGGTCTGCATAGATTCTCCCTTATTTTCAACAACTCTTTTATCTGGGTTATAATAATTCATGCATTGCATAACCAATTTAAGGGCCTTCATTGTTGGTAGAAACCCTCCCGCTAAAAGTAGCCCATTTTCTATAACATTTCTAGCACATTGAGAAGCATTTTCCCATCATACCTTAGTGTAAATTTCAACATCAGAAGACCACCCCATATGAGTATCTGTAACTACCACATTGATTGGTATGGCTTATGAACTACAATACTTAAATTCATCTTCTACCCTTGCATCAGAAGTACTCATTTTCACTGGTGTGTTTTGCATTTTCAAATGTGTGTCTTTTTTGCTAGTTAGGGTTAAATTTAACCAAATTTCCTATAATTTATAAAACTTTCAATTCACCTTGTGGCTAAATTCAAATCAAAGAATAATCAACATTTCAATTTATAAAGGGAAATACCATCTTTCGAGATTTGCATGCGTGAAAACAATTAACAGAATAGTAGTTATCCAAAACATACCTGATTTTGGTTGATAAGGAAAATATTTTTAGAATGGAACTCAAAAAACCTTGTTAGCCACGTTCTCAATTTCTCAAAATTTACCTTTCCTTTCATGCCAACATTATTTTGTTCTTTCAATGTCCTTTGTAAATTTGCATCATGATGCAAAGTGGAGTGTTACAAAAGAAATTGCATGCTTAAGGTGGTGCCAAGCACGAGAGTAGTTCACCACCTTCATTAATTACCTATTATAATGCATTAATTTCTTGAATAAAGGTGCAACCGTTATGGATTAGGGTTCAAATTATAAACACCTAGATTTCTGTGTGGGCTCACAACTAGAGGAGAAAGACAACACGATGATCATACGTGGCACTTTGGTGTCACTCCAATCTTTTGCAAGGAATGATCCATTAAAGATACGTGATCAATTTGTGATCACCATTATTAAAACCTATGGTATCAACTTTTAGGAGAAATACCAGGATCAGGGGTGCCTACCTCCAAGATTTAGAGAAAACTAGAACAAAAGGAAAGACTGGAAATTGGGTTCAAGAGAGATTACAACATTTCAAAATAGACTCTTCGAATTTTGAGTTCTAAATAAAAGGAATGAAATAAAATTACTAGAATCCGATACAAAAAAAATGATATCACCAGGATTGACACTTCTAGTCAATGACTTACCATGCAGGGCTAGGACCCACTAAAGATACAATTCACTTTGATGCAACTGCACAACCCTAAGATTCTGGTTTTTGGTAATATATTAAACTTCATAACAAGACCAAAACACTAAATCTGGGAAAGAAATAAGAATAAAACAAGGACCAAGAAAAATTGAAAATGAGACTAGCAACCGACCAAGCCACAGAATGATGCCAAAGCAAACGAAAGCAAAAGGGAATAGGAAAGAGAAAAAAAGGGGGTCCACATTTTGCTAAAGGGAGAAATGGGGTGTGTTGTGAGACCATACAATAGTAAGCACCTCACAGGCTCATAGACCTGCAAGGAAAATGTCCTCCAAGATCTCTCACATCAAGGAAACCTTAAAAAAAGTTCCTTACAGACTTGCAGACCTACAAGGAAGGTGTCCTCCAAGATATCTCATATGAAGGAAACCTAGAAAAAGCACCCTACAGACCCGTAGACCTACAGGGAAGGTTTCCTTAAAGATCTCTCACATGAAGGAAAACCAAAAAAAGTACCCTACAGACCTACAGACCTGTAGGGAAGGTGTTCTACAAGATCTCTCACATAGAGGAAACCCAAAAAAAGCACCCTATAGACCCGCAAACCTGCAGGGAAGGTGTCCTCCAAGATCTCTCACATGGAGGAAACCTGGAAAAAGTTCCCCATAGGCCCACAGACCTGTAGGGAAGGTTTCCTCCAAGATCTATCACATGAAGGACACCCAAAGAGAGTGCCCTACACACCCGTAGACCTATAGGGGATTGACCCCCAAGATCTTTCGCATGGAGGAATCTCAGAAGAAGCAACCTACAGGCCCACATACCTGCAGGGAGGTATCCCCCAAGATCTCTCACATGGAGGAATCCCAAGGAAGGGGACTCCATAGAGTCAGAAAGTGGCTTCATAGGTGCACTTGCAAAGTGACATGTTTACCTATAGATAAAACATGTCCAAAAGTGGCCACATAGGCAAGTAAGTGGGTAGTCACACATACTATCGATAGTTTTGGAAAACTTTCAAAGGGCTCCCTTGGGAACCCGGTATGAAGAAAGGGGACTACTCAAGTGATGCATAGTTTGTTCAAAGTGTGGAAGAGATGTTTCTTTCTTGAATTGATTCATCATCAAGGAATCCTTTCGAAAGATGTTCACTTCATTAAGGAATTCAAAAGGAAGAAAATTCCCCCTCACAAGGGGAAGGTCAATGCTACTCCCACCTCCAATGAAAGTTCTCAAGTTACTTCTTTGAGAACCCATGATGAAGGAAACACGTCCCATTAGGGTTTCAAGTTGAGAATGCAATTATTTGAAAAAAGCTTGTGAAGATTCTCAAGAAAAGATTCATTTGGTGATGAATACACGTGAAGATAAAGTAAAAATAAAAAATTGGGTCAACATGGAAGGGAAGCCTCGATTCCCCCAACACTTTGCATTGTCCACAATTTATCGAAAATCAATCACAAACATGGAAGAATGATGATACAAATAGAAGAAGGTTTATGACACAAAAACCACGCCTATATCCAAGCACCAACAAGGGTGACAAGGGTCATCCAAGAACACATAGCATGATCATTGGGGAACACATCACAACACACACACACATCTAATCTAAAGATAAAAAAGAGGCCTTCCCCTAACACTAATCAACCAAGAGGTCATCTGCTTCCCACTCTAGATCATCATAGGGGGAAGGAGGATGAGCTTGTAGTGGTGGGATGTTAAGAGGAGGAGCTTTCGACCCTCCCACAACAAGGGCTAAGGAAGAAGGCCCTGCAAGGTTTCCACCACTCGGCTCTTATGGAGCTATGGTCAATGATTTTACAAAGATTGCTGACAAGGCCAAAAATTCATCGAGAGAGTTAAACATGTACTTCAATAGAGTGCCATGTCATACCTCAATAGACAAGGAAAGTTGTGTTTGAGGTTCGCTGAGTGACTCAGGAGCAGTGATGAACTTAAGGGAAGCCGAGACTGGTTCCATTATTAAAATGGAACAAGTCAGCGTGGGACCACCTTTTGGAGAAGGTGGACTCCTCTTACGTCTTTCGTTACTAGAAGGACCACTCTCCACCTTCTACTCCACTAGGGGATGAGAACTCCCCACAAACAAGGAAAGAGGTATGAAGGAAGAGGAGGAAGAGAAAACCACAACAAATTCCACCATAGTGTTTGACATATATATGGGTTTTGGGAAAGGCGGGGCATTCAGAAGGGACATCAACAAGGGCGGATCCACCGAAGGAGTGATGAAAACCTACACCTTTTTAGGGTCAAGCACATTCGTACTCACAACAAAAGCCAAAAGTGATGTGGATCTTGGTTGAATGGAAGTAGAGGGGAGGAGAGAGGAGGACACGATAGGAAGCCTTGATACAATGACAATCATCTCATCTTCCTTCCTCTGTAAGGTGGCCTGCTCAATTGCGAGAGCCTTTCATCAGCACTTGCACTTATGTGCAAGGAAGTTTCTACAACTCTTTGAGCTAAAGACCAGAGGTTGCAAAGGAACAAAAGGATCCTGCTCAGCCATGGGGGTGTCCTTCGTAGCTATTTCTAGTGAAGGGATAGGCTCTTGAATGGGAGCAGGAGGAGCGGGTTGAGAAGCGATACCTAGGGAATAGTATCACCATTAATGTATCATGATGGAAAAAAATCTATACATAGGGCATTAAAGGAAAACACGTGTTTGTGGGTCCCCTTTGCCACCATATTTCTTGAATTTAGGAATATCCATTCCTTGAGGGAAGGGAGTGTTTAAAATCATTACTGATAATGGGCTATATTAGAAAAAGTGTTGAAAGATAGGCTGGATAGAGGCTTGGGAGAGACTCGCCAGCTAGGTTTGCATCTTACCCATATTTTTAAGAAGAGTGTTTAGAATAGGGTCATTAGAAGACACAAGGCCAGAGGGACCTCCTCTAGAACCACCACCGGAGCCACTTCCAAAACCACCAGTGTGACCACCGTTGGAACCACTGCTAAAGCCATCGCCACTAGTAGGGCCTCCATCAGAGCCACCTCCACTTCTAAATCCACCACCATGAATTCTACTAGAACCACCTCCATCAACACCACTTCCACTGCTAAAACCACCACCACTACCAAAGACCCCACCGCTCATCCCACCAAAACCTCCACCATTAGAGGTGAAAGGAGGGGTGAAGCTAAATCCCAAGGGTATTCTATTCACCTTTATAGTTTTGGATCTCTTAGAGGCAAGGGGAATGCTAATCGAGGGGACGATGTTGACCATGTACACAGACGTAGGAGGCATTGAAATTCCTAGTTGTCTCTTGTGATCTTCGAAAGTGGCCCCTCGTACAATTTTAGGATTGTTTGGAGGAGAACATGCTTCAGTCAGACTAGAGAGACTAGCCAGGAGTTCTATTCCTGTTTGATCTTTTCCAACCATATATTTTATTTTTCTGATAACCCTAGTTGCCCTAGCCATCTTTGGGTCCTTTTCCAAGTGATTCTCTAAGTCGCCTAGTCCTTTGCTAATGAAAAAAATATATTTCGAAGGAATTTGAACAACCTCATACTCATCCACCAATGATGGTGTAGGAGATGCAAGAGTGGGGACATGGTCAGTCTCATTGGACACCCCTACCTTGTCTCTCGACAACTGCTCTTGTGTAGCAAGACTAACAGTGGATCCAACAAAAAGGCTTGTAGAGAAACCAATAGTGACCTTTGTTCTCTCCATCGAAAGGTGTCATACACTTCTCCTAAAAATATACCTAGAGGTTGTGGAATAGGTTGTGATGCTCATAAACTTTCACAACACTCAAGGGCACAACAATCATGAGGTATGAGGGAAAAGCCTCAACACTAACAAATGAGAAGACGTTGGTTCACGTTGGGTTCACAAAAAGTGTAAGAGAGGGGGACCAACCACATCAAGGCCCCAGGTCATGAAGAGCCAAGAGTGGAAGGTTTCCTTGTATTATCTCACTCTAAAAGGGGTGTTTTGAAGTAAGGGACAAGAATGATGATGACTATAATGTCCTCTGATCACTCTGCAGACCCAAGCTATAGTTTGGGCTAGGCAAGCTCACTTTTTGGAGTTAGTTTTGTGCCTCAGACAACTCTCTGTTTGAGGATGGCAGTGTAGTTCTGGGATATTAGCATGGCACACTTTTGTCTCTTGGGAGCGCTAGCATCTGTACAGCCAAAAAACAATGAACATAGAGAAACTACCAAAAAGACCTACTAACAGCCTAGCTAGTACAATCTAGCTGGTAAAAATAGAATGAGAAAGTATGCAAAGTAGATAATTAAATGATAAATTAAATAAAATAGAACCAAGGTGACGAAGAAAATCTCACAAAAGTGTCTACTCTCTAGTTAGCTTGAAACACACGTCCACCTACACACAAGAAAGAGGGGAAATTTTTTGGAGCTGTATAGGGGTCTGCCTTAGTCAAACCCCTGTTTTGGTGTTTCCACCTCCATGAAAAACCAAATAGCAATGATAGAGAAATGTATGATAAAGAAGTAAAGAATGAAAGCACATGAATAACAATTCAAAATATTATATAACTACTCAACCAAATTGTAAAGGAGAGGAGTGAAAACGTTACCACCTCCACCAAGAGCTCACTAGCCAATGATGGAGAAAGAGAGCTTGAACAATCACCATAGCCTCAATTGTGATGAAGGGAGGTGTTGTAAAACCTCAAGCCCCTACTGCAATGGCTTTCTTCACACTTTCTTTATAGGGTTGACAGAGTGTTGTTGCTGCAATGGAGTATTAAGAATGTTGGGAGTGCTAAGAAGCTATGAAGAAGGATGAAGTGAATGCTTGAAGATTACAAAAAGAGATGAGTTGAATGAAGAATGGAAAAAATTGAAGGAGAAGGGCGAGAATCTGCCATTTTTGGGGTTAGTTGGTCAAAGAGGGATGTTACAAACTGTTCCCAATAGGAAGTGTAACGCCTTTGCCAACTTTAGATGCAAGAATTCATTAGGGACGTAAGCACGTCACACAGAAATCTGTGTGTTGTAAAGGTTTCCCTAAAAAATATTCTTTTACCAATAGAACAAAAAGATGCCAAGTGGAAGGAAGGCAGCTTGCTGATGTGGAATTTTTCCTTCATATTTGGTTTTCTAAGGTGAGGATGTACAAAAGGGGAATTTGCGTAAGGGGTGGAAATTCGCTCCTATACAACAACAGTTTGGGGAAAATTTTGTTGGGTAATGATTCCTTTTGGACTAAAAAATGCATGTGCAACATATCAATGAGCTATGACATTGATATTTCATGATTACATACATAAGATCTTCAAAGACTATGTTGATGAAATTCTAGCCAAATATTTAACTTGACAAGACAATGTGAATATCCTTCAAAATATCTTTGAGTGAATACGAAATATAACATGAGATTGAATCTGAAAAATCATGTCTTTAGTGTAGATAGTGGATTTTTTTTAGGTTTTATTGTATCTCATAGCTGCATTGAGGTGGACATAAAGAAAATTGATGTTATAGTTAACATGCCACCTCCTAGAAACATTTCTCAATTGCATACTTTACAAGGAAGAATTTAGGCTATCCGTCATTTTGTAGCATCCCTTGTGGACCGAACATTACCATTTACACATCTCCTCAAGAAAGATGTGCACTTTAATTAGAATGAGGATTATAAACAGGATTTTGAGAGTTTGAAAGATTATCTTGCCACTCCACCTGTTTTACAACCCGCTATGCAAAAAAAACCATTTATCCTTTATACATCAACATCAACCCACGCTCTCATAGCATTGTTGGCCCAACAAGATGGAAATGGTAAGGAAAATCTTGTTTATTACATTAGTCGAACCTTGATCAATTATGAGACACGATACACAATTATAAAAAACAATGTTTGGCTCTTGTATTCACTACTAGTAAATTGAGACATTATTTACTGAATGTTGAAATACATGTGATGAAAAAAATTGATCCTTTAAAACATATCTTCGTTAAAACATATTTATTAGGATGCTTAGCTAAATTGGTTATGTTGTTAATGGAGTTTGACCTTAAGTTTGTTTCAAAAAAATAAATTAAAGGACAAGCCTTAACTGACCACTTAGTGCATGCTCCCTCTCCCTTGGAATTACCTAATACAAAATAATTTCCTATGAGAATGTGTTGAAGTTATTTAGAAAGATGAAGAAACATGGGAATTATACTTTGAAAGCTCTAAGTGTAGAATAGGCTCTAACACTGGGGTTAAAATAGTCCTGCCCATAGGTAAGCCTATTCCCTTATCCTATCACTTAAACTTCCTATGCACAAACAACACAAAAAAATATGAAGCATTAATTGCTGAATTACACACCGTTTTAACTCCGGGAGCTCGAGATATTAAGATATTCAGTGATTCACAATTATTCATTAAGAAAATATATAGAACATATCAATAAAAGAATGACAATTATCGAAATACAAGGATCTCACAATGAATTTGTTAGAGAAGTTTGAGTCATTTACCATTGATAACATCCCACGAAAAGATAATCGACATGTGGATGCAATGGAAAGTGAAACTTCTCTTATATCCCCTCAAGATACTTCAAAAGATTTCACATTTATTGTCCATACAATTATGAACCCATCAATAGAATCTAAAGCCGAAGAAGTATTATCAACAACCATGAAAGCTCTAGTGAATGGTATACACTGATATTTAATTATTTAAAAGAAGGTACCTTTCTTAAGCCGACAACTAAAAATACTCGAGACCACCTTTGCAAACTCACATCTAAATATATAATTCTTGCTGATGTGCTATGCTGAAGATCCTTTAATGTTCTTTTACTTTGATGCCTTAAAGAATCTAAAATCCCCATAGCACTTGAAGAAGCCCATGCAGGTGCTTGTGGAGGTCATTTTGGAGGAAGATCATTAGTTCAAAAATTAGTCTACATAGGATATTATTGGAGACATATGGAAAACGATTGTTTTGAATATGTTAAGAAATTTCACAAATGTCAAGAACATAGCAATTTGATTCATTCTCCCACTTTTGAGCTTCATGCCCAAGTTTCTATTTGGCCATTCTCAGTATGAGGACTGGATCTCATTGGAAAAATCTCACATCCTTCTTCTGCTGCATACCTTTTTAATTACTAAAATAGATTATTTCACAAAATGGGTAGAAGCTATTCCTCTTCGTTCAACAATTTCTGATGTAATATGTTGTTTTATATTGGAGAACATTATTTCTCACTTTGGAATTCCTTTCGCATTGGTTTCAAAAAATGGGACACCATTTAAGAATAATGACATGAAGAAGTTCTTATAAATGTTTAACATTTAGCATCATTTCTCAACACCCTATTACTCACAATCCAATGGACAAGTTGAATCAAATAACAAAATTCTTGAACAAATACTATGGAAAATAGTAAACAAACACAATAAGGACTGGCACACATAGTTGACATATGCATTATGGGCTTACCATTTACTAGTATAAAAAATCCATTGGGAATACTCCTTATAACCTTGTCTATGGTACCAAGGTGATAATGCCCTTGGAGTTAGAGATTCTATCATTACAAATCACTCTACAAGGACTTATTGATGACAATACTTATAAGGAACAACGACTGCATTAGCTTGAAATTCTCAAGATGAGCAGTGCATTAATGCTCTTGAGCATCTCCAAGCTTATTTTAGAAAATTGCAACATAGTTACAATGACCATGTCATCCCTCATGTATTCAATAAAGATGATTTGGTGTTATTCAAAATCAACATATCATCAATGCCGCCCCAACTAATAAAGGAAAATTTAGTCCTAATTGGTTAAGACCTTATATAATTAATGAAAGCTATGGGTCTGGAGCATATACATTAATAGAAAGGGATGGTACACCTCTTAAAGAACCTAGTAATGCCACACATTTATGCCGATACTATTTCTAATCTTCTTGAATAGTGTGAATAATAAAGTAGTGGTGTTAGAGTTAGTAGATGACATTCTATATGCTCTCACATTGCTTCATTCTTGGAAAACAATTATTTGTGTTTATTGAGCACTAAAGTAATTATTTAAATTGATTTTA
>VDFB02292557.1:51032-56032 GCA_007258455.2 Sequoia sempervirens
ATAGCCTTCAAAGAAATTGTGAGTTCGTTTTAAGCACCAAAATGAAGTGTGAGTTTTGATTGTTCAATTCTTAACCTCAAACAAAATCTAGTGAGTTTGTCCTAAGATTCTTTTTAAGCCCTTTGCAATGAAAACTCAAAGTGTTCTTTTTAGACCCAAATGAAAGTTAGTGTCCTAAAGCAAAAAGACAAACAATTTTGTGGAAAAGTGTTGAACAAACACTTAAAGCGTTTAAAAACACTTTGAGTTTTCAAAAAAAATCTCCTCCTTTCGTTTTCCTTTGCTAGCTTTTGTACCTTAGTTGATTTTCAGCTTTGTACCTTCTTTACTTTTCCTTTTGTTTGTACTATTCCATATTGGATTGGTGTCACATGTGCTAGTGACCCTTCCCAATCCTTGCTAAGAAACCAAGATGATGCAAATGCAAATGGAGATGATGAGCAAGATGAGTTCTCAAATTAAAGAGAGTAACCTTGCATAAAAGTTGTGGATCCATGAATGAGAATGAAGGCCTTCTTTTATAGATTTTCTTGATGAGAGATTGGCCAAGATGGTGAATGTGGGACTAAAGATCTTCCAATGAGAAGAAGACACTTGTCAAGTGGTGAGTGGTCAATGGTTGTGCAAGATTTGGGAAGAGTGCCCATGAGAGGGAGAATTTGAATTCAAATTTTGCAATAAATTTTGAGAGGGGGACAAGAAAAACAGCAATAAATGCAATGTTGGACTTGTCATGTTGAGGGAAAATGAGGGTTTTTAATAAATCAATAAAATTGATTTACTTGTGCAAGTGGAGATATCTAGAGAATGCAAGTGGGTGAGATTAGTATTTAATCATGATTAGATTAAATTAATGATGATTAGGTTAGCTTAATGGTGTTTAGATGATTTTGACTTTTAGGATTTAAATATTTGATTTATTTAAATCAGAAAAGGATGGAAGATGCATTTTTGAGATTTTAATTAAATAAAGTTTGATTTATTTAATTAAACTATGATGTGAGCTTTTGATTTATTTAAATGATAAGAACCCGATTTACTAGGTGAATGGATGTGATGCATTTGATTTATTTATTGAGCGATGAATGTGCATAATGCAAATTTGATGTGTCTACACATAAATCATTTTCTATTGTACTACTTATGTTGATATGAGGACTTATGGTCTTTAAAAATACCCTAGAAGGATTGTTTCATTTTGAGACAAGTTATGCTCGGTCAATGTTTAAAATGGTGTAGAAATGTTTGCAAATAAAAAGAAAAGTTCCTAGTATGCATATATGTTACTCTTTTTAGTGCACCAAATACATATGTCACTATTAATTGCTTTTAGTTCTCTAGGGTGAGAGAGAACATGCATACTCCCCATGATTAGAATGAATGTATGATTGTTTCTAAGTATAGGTAGATAGAATCAAATTGTGTCAAATGTATGTTTGATGAGCTTAAGGTGGGAAGGTGAATGGGTGTAGTCAACTAAACTTGAATTTGAATTTTATAAAGGAGGAGGAAATTTTTGTGACCAAAGGGTCATCCATGCAATTGCAAAAGTGTTCCACTATTGAAAATTTGATATATCTAGGTGGGTAACAACTATGTAGAGGTAGGTGTATAGTTAAGTGTGATAAATGAATGTCAAGGTAAATGTATAGAATTATGTGCATATAAGAATAAAGTAGGGGTTAAAAGAAGAGGAATATGTGTGCATAGAAATAGATTAAGTTAATAAAATGAGTTAGAATTAGTAAAAGATCATATCATTTGCTATCACACACATGTATGAAGACATTTATTTAAATTAAATACAAAAATAAATAAAAAATAACATAGATATATGTAAATTTTGAAGAGAATTAATTACTTTAAATAATATAAAAATTTTAACAATACATATCTTTAAATAACTTATTCAAAATAATTAAAATTAAATAATAATCTAAATAATAATAATAAATGACTTTAAACAATAACTAAAAATAATGCAATATTACCATTTATCATAATAATTTTATTTTAAAATATTTTATATTTTAAGTTTTCCACCTTTATATTCTCATTCTAAATACTAATTCTTGTGAAAAAATTTAATCCTAAATTTGATATAATTTTTAATTTTAATTATCCGATAGGCTATTTTGTTTGAAGTTTCTATTGGGATTTTCATTAGCCTAGCCACGAATTGGAGTTGTCGGCAATGGGGGTCTGTCGGGTGGTGAGGAGGCCACCATTTTTTTAGCGTGGTGACATGGGCGTTGGTAATTACGTGGGTTGGTGGCAGTCAAGAATGGTGTGTTGGATATGGGGAATGTGAATGGCAAGCATTTGTTCGCGTGAGGCCCAACGTTCCCTGTCGTTGCATGATGGCGAAAGATGAAGTAAATGCAATATTGAATGCTAGCATGTGGGAGAGTATACTTTGATTAATTTGTATTGTCAGAAGAGCCATTGTGGTGTTGGTTTGATAGCAAGCTATTGTTAAATTCATTGCATTCGGCTCTATTTTTTAGTAGGTTCAAGGGTCTTAAAACTATTGAGCTACAGAATCAGTAAGTCAATTTGCATGGGTTTTTTGCAAAACTAAATTTATTGTGTATGCCTTCCATTCTCTGCTTACTGTTCATTTTGATAACAGGTTTGAGGGTTTCAACACTAATGTGTTGTGTAATTTGTGATGAAGTATATTGATTAAGTTGCATTGTCGAAAGAGTCATTGTCATGTTGGGTTGACAATAGACTATTGTAAGATCCATCATCTGCGGTTCCTTGGTTAAAATTATTGGGTTTCCCTACTTTCTGTGCTGAATTGGAGGGTTTTAAAGTTGTTGTTCTACACAATATGTAAGTCATTTTAGATGGGTGTTTTGTATAGATTTTTTTGTTGTATGGATTTTGTAAGCCGTTCTACATGGATGTCTAGCATTATCGATTTCTATGGTTGGAGAAATTGTAGTTGAATCTTTTTTTGTTTCGTCACGAAATATGGTTAGGGTTGTAATTTTTTTGTTGCTCATTTATTGTTTGTAGTTATCTCTATGGATTTTTTGGCTTATACCTATTACCATAGGAGCAATAGTAGTTATATCTAGGTTCTTCCATTAAAATGGTTAGGGTTGGTAATTTTATTGCACAATTGCAGATTAAGATAGGAGTGATTGTATATATATAGATATACAAAGGGTTTATTATTTGTTTGAAGATTTCGATGGGATTTTTGTCAGCCAAGCCTTGAATAGTATTTGTTGTGTAATATGTGTGTTACAATTTCTAAGTTTCTCTATAATATTGAATTCCACCAAATGTAGCTCAGATTTTGTACATAATGTGTCAGGAAGTATATTGATTAAGTTGCATTATTGAAAGAGCCATTGTGTTGTTGGTTTCATAGTGGACTATTGTAAAAAGAAAATCGTCGGCCTCTGCTCCATTTTATGGAAAATTAGAGGGTTAAATAAAAATGTGGTGTTGTGCAATATGTAGGCCGTTTTACTTAGGTGTTTTGTATAAATGGTTTATTTATTGTTTATGTTAAAACTCTTCTTCTCCAGAATCTGTAAGTCATTCTCCATGGATGTCTGTCGTTATGGTTTTGTATGGATGGAGAAATTGGAAATATATAGATATGAAAATATATAGATATGCAGAGTGTTTGTTATTTGTTTGAAGTTTTCGACAGGATTTCCGTCAGCAGAGCCATCAATAGGATTTGTTTATTTTTTATTTTTGTTATTTGTTTGAAGTTTCTAATGGGATTTTCATCAGCTGAGCCTTCAATAGTATTTTTTTTGTTATTTTTTTGAATTTTCTGACGGTATTTTCATCAACCAAGCCTTGAATAGTATTTGTTGTGTACTAGGTGTGTTACAATTTCTCTATTTCTCTATAATATTGAATTCCACCGAAAGTAGCTCATATTTTGTGTGTAATGTGTGAGGAAGTATATTGATTAAGTTGCATTATCGAAAGAACCATTGTGTTGTTGGTTTCATAGTGGACTATTGTAAGAATGAAATTGTCAGCCTCTACTCTGTTTTATGGTAGATTGGAGGGTTTTAAAACTGTGGCGTTGCGTAATATGTAGGTCATTTTACTTGGGTGTTTTGTATAAATGGTTTATTTATTGTTTATGTTAAAACTCTTTTTCTCGAGAATCTGTAAGTTGCTTTCCATGGATGTCTACCATTGTGGTTTTGTATGGATGGAGAAATTAGAAATATATAGATATGCAGAGTGTTTTTTATTTGTTTGAAGTCTCTAACAAGATTTATGTCAACCAAGTCGTGAACAAGATTTGTTTATGTTTAAACTCAGAGACATAAACATATAACAAGAAGATATTAACAATAAATTAATCATCTATGCAAAACACCCCTGTAGAAAAGAGTATAACCCGACAAACTTGATTAAAAATTCAAGTTGCATCACCTCACACTAAATATTATAGAGAAATAGATAAATTCTAAATGAGGTATTAGAATAACACTAATGTAGGTTGGAGTCTCGATTAAGTGTGTATATGTATATGTATATATATATACATATATACATAACTCCCACTAACACAGTTTTATCTCCAATATGTGAATGGTTTCATACATCCCTAAACCCTACACATAGATAGCTACAATTCCTCCTATGCTAATAGCTGCAATGCCAAAGATATATAGAGATAATCAATACAGTAGACCAACAATGACATAAAGTAGATTTAACTACAATTTCTCCTATGGTAACAAGTATAAAGGAAAAGAAACATATAACAAGAAGACATTAACAATAAATTGTTTATACAAAACACCCATGTATAGCAGTATAACCCACAAGTTGAATAAGTATTGCACAAAAAATATGGAACTAGAATTTACAAGGCAACTATTGTTATAGGCTGGTTGTCTTCTATTAACATGTTTCATGATATTCTTGCCCTCATCTTGTTATCAATAACTTTCATGATATCTAGTTTTTACTCATCTATTTGAGAAGTTGTTTGGCCAGTGCAATTA
>VDFB02292557.1:58532-108074 GCA_007258455.2 Sequoia sempervirens
GCAATCACATAATGTGCATATTTTTAGATAGGTGCTTGCTCGTGATGTGACTGGGTTTATCCTTGTGATTTTTTTGCCTTCTACCCATTACCATAGGGGGAATTGTAGTGGAACCTTGTTTGTTTGCTCAATAAATATGCTTAGGGTTAGTATTTTTTATTTCCCTGCATTTATTTTTTTGGTTATTTGTTTGCATCTGTACTAGTGGACGCATTAACATAGGACCATTTGTATATTATGAACATGATGTCCATATAAAATTAGTTTGGCAGTTGGTAAGTATTATTGTTTCTAATATCTCTTTTATTTGTTTGAACTTTCAAGCGGGCTCCCCATTTGCTTGGCCGGCAAGTGGATTTGTTATGTAATAGCTCTTTGGAAAATTCTCTATTTGACTACAAAAATTATTGTCAATTGATGTAGCCTGAATTGCTAATTAAGCCTGTGCCATTGTGGGGAGGTTGTGCAGATTATTGGTGCTCATTGGCTATATGAGTTCTATTTAATATGGGTTTCATACCAAACAATGTAGCTTCAAATTTTAATTGAAAAAACAAGTTTTACATAGCCTACTTTCCTTCTATGAGAATGTTTAGTGTGGGTTCCAACTCACATGTGATCTGGCTATGATTTTTAGCTTTTCTTTTAATAGTTGTTTTGCAATTTGCCGATTTTGTCTATAATATTTAGTGGGAAATAATGTTGCTTGAATTTTCAATTGAGAAACTAGTAAAGGATGTGTTTGATACCTGTTATACAATTCTCTATTTTTCTTTGATATTTTCCTATAAAGAATGTAGGTTGAATATTGTATCAATATGTTTCAAATTTTGTTTTCTACCTTTAAGTTCAAATAAATCAACAAGATTGTTTTTACATAAAAAGATGTATGGTCCCCAAAATGCAAGTAAGCATCCAAACTAAATTTTCCCTCAGCTGACTAGTTGAGAATGCTTCAAATTCAACCCTTTTGCTGCCTATACTAATGCCAAACTTCAAAGTAGACAATATGGTATAAGCAACCAAAAAGGTTTGAATTTGTAGCCTTCCCAATTGGTTAATTAAGGGGAAAAACAATTTGGATGTTTCTTGTCTTCATAAATTCCAAGCTCAAGAGTTAAATGGTGATAAAAAATTATACTATACACAAGTATTTAGATATAGTCATGTGTATATAGAAACATATATACATATGTACATATGGATACATATATATATATGCTTATATGTGTGTGTTTGTAAATGTGTTCATAAAGGGGAACTTCAATGCATATATGTACTTAATTATTTGTACACATATATACATGCATATATTCTACATTGAAGCTCCATTATTTTCCATTAAATATTATAGACAAATAGGAAAATCATAAAAGAACTATTAGGAAAATACTGAAGCATGACATATGTTTGATTATTCAGTAATGGTTGTTGTTTCTTTTGTTATAAAGGTAGGAAAATATATTGATTAATTTGCATTGCCAAAAGAGCCATAGCAGTGTTTCATTAAAATTATGGTATTGTAATAATCGTCTTCCTTGGCTCATAGAAAAAATAAAAGCCTGCATACACACACATATAAGCATCCTGAAAGATAGAGAGATACATATGAGGGTATATTATTATGCATTTGCATTTATTATTTTTATTGTTCTTGATTTGTCCCCTGGTGTTTGCATACCATTAAAAGTGCATTTCTATTCTTCTTATTGTATCTCATCTTCTTTAAACAGTATTAAAAGTGGGATGGTTATAAATTGATATCTATAAGTTGTGTACCAATTAGCATTTGGATGCTATAGTACACTGATCTTTTTTTTAATTGTGAAATAGAGTTGTCAATTAGTGAACTCAAATTGCAACATTGTGTCACTACAAATAAGCTCGTAGAACTATGTCTACAGAAGTGGGATTTGTGGATGGGTTCACAAAGGCCCCCAATATTTATTTCTTGCCAGCCACTATTGGTCTCTTGACAGAGTCTGGCTCTAAGGGCATGGCCTCCCCACCTTAAGATCTACTTACGGTTTCGCTTCATCTTGTACTTGTTGCAAATTCTCTTTGCTTCTAGGTTTACATCTAAATGGGCCATCTTGACAAAGCATATACATGTCGAACTAGTTATGCATTCCTAATTTCCAGCATATAAAAGGACGCTTTGATGTATATGTATATCTGTATGTATATATATGTATATGTATATGTATATGTATGTATATGTGTATATATGTCTCTGTGTATATGCATGTATATGTATGTATTTATGTATATATGTATACATATATGTATATGTATATGTATGTATATGTATGCATGTATGCATATGTATATATGTATATGTGCATGTATATGTATATGCATGTGTATATGCATATGTGTATGTCTATGGGAATGCAAAAACAAATACTACAATATGATAGATCAAATATGAGGACAACATTTTTGTTGCTTTTGCTATGAAATAAATGGCACAATAGCTCTTTTGACAGTGCAACCAAATGAAAGTATAGTTTATGACACTGCAACAATCAATATATGTATATGTATATGTATATGTATATGTATATGTATATGTATATGTATATGTATATGTATATGTATATGTATATGTATATATATATGTATATGTATGTATATGTCTATATATGTCTATATATATATGTATGTATATGTACATGTATATATGTATATATGTATAAGTATATGTATATGTATGTATATGGTTATATATGTATATGTGTATGTATATGCATGTGTATGTATATGCATATGTGTATGTCTATATGTATATGCAAAAAGAAATACTACAATATCGTAGATTAGATATGTAGACAATAGATTTTTCCTAATTACTATGAAATTAATGCCAGAATGATTGCTTTGACAATGCATCTTAATCAAAGCATAGTTTGTGAGACTAAAACATTCAATAATGCATTTACTCCACCCGCTCGCATTTACTTTGCTTTTCTTTCCCCCATTGCACAGCAACGACACAATGCATTAAGCCTCGCACAAGCACAGTCTTACTATCCAGCCCTCCTTGTCCCAAGGTTCCCAAGTCCTCTATGTATATTCAACTAGAATTTAATATTTACTAATGTTCAACCTATGCTATTCCTTTTTTGGTCATTCACAGATATTGATTCATATACAGATGGATAGACATATACATTTTGTTATATTTTTATGTATAATTGCCACTTTCAATGTATGTATGGGTATATGTATATTCATATATCCTAATTTACTTGAGCTTGTATGTATACTCGTAGGCTAGATGGGTAGAGTCAAGTTGCACAACCCAATCAATTGCTGAATTTAGAAAGGGTAAAAAACAACAACAAAATTATTTGTACTATAGGGAGAATAGAGAGGAAATATCCATGAAGTGTCACAAAAAATACTTACAACAATGGATAGCTACAACAAGCACATCTTCATGAAAAAATGGTAATAGTGCTCCCTTGCAGCACAAAATCCCAATGGTAAATGGCAACCCCTGTATATAATCTCAAAGGAGCTCCCATATTGCATGAACACACAAACAATACCTCAAAATATTCAACAATAGCTATTGTGTTGTGGTAAAGCGATTTAGACATCGTATAGATGTGCTCTCCAACCTTTCTATTTTCCAAATATGTAGGGAAAGCTACATAGGGATGCGCACTCAAATGTTAGGGTCAAAATCCATATGTGTAAGGTGTTATTCTGAAAAAGGTGCCCATTGGTTCAACTCCACAGATGGAATGGATCCAAGCCCACAACCATTGTTACTCAAAAATGTAACACAAGTTTAAGAGATGCTTATTACTAGGATGGCTCTAGTTTTACAGGTCACCCACACTAGAGGAGGCCAATTTAAATATAGTGGTCACATGATAAGCTTCCCTCAGGATATCTCAAGCATTGCAAAACTTTTGTTGCATCATTTGCAAGACCTTGAGGTCATTATTGTTCGCAATACCACTATTGAAGGCAGGAATTATGATTGTTATGTTAATAAACATCATGTCATGGATGCATTGAAATACAAAATCCAATATGGAAAATACTACAATGATGTTGAGATTGATGTTGAGTCTCTTAATATGTTACCTAATGTTATTGTTGATGTGTCCAATTTGTTGCATACAATAGAGAAAGTTTTAGGTGAAGACCTAATGCCATCAACTAGCTCAACAAATGTTGGACAAGAAGAAAATGGCTCTTCAAAATTTTCATCATTTATTCCTTGCTTACCAAATGGTAGACAAGAGCTGCAAGCAATATAAGGTTTGTCTTGGAAATTGGAAAAAAATACCAAAATATTTTATCTTGGCCTAAAGTTAGCTCTTCTCTTGTTAATAAATACATCACTGAAGGTTTACTTTCAATGGCCTTTCCAACATTGTTCCCCACTGGAGCAACGCTTCCCCTACAATCGAGAAATATTAAAATTATCTTGCATGAATATGCCCTCCACCTAATGAGATATTTTGACCATGTATTTGGAAAACATGTTAGGTTTAGATATTTTCTCTACAACTTGATTATGAGACATTGCAACCAACAAACTATCTCTATTTTTGTTAGAGTGGATGTGGAGGATAGAACCCCTAGGTCATTAACTATTTTGAGGCAACAACTTCAAGCTGCTCTTGACCACCAACTAGCTGATTAGTTGATGCGATTTGAGGCATCATTGCATGGGACCCACTCTATTTGGAGCTCTTGTTAGGCCCAGCTAACCACTATGATTGAACAACTTGGTACACCCACCCTTTTTTTTCACTTTGAGCTGTGAAGACACAAAATGGGTTGACCTGCAAAATATTTTCTCTATTGCATCTTGTTTAGCAATGGAGCCATCAACAAATACGCTAATAGATAGTGTTGTTTAGAATCCACATATAGCATCTTTAAATTTGCATCATAGATTCTCAATTTTTCGTGAAGAGGTGATCGAAAAGCTTTTGCATGCAAAATATTATTGGTATAGATATGAATGGAAGCATCATGGCTATGCACATGTGCATGGTTTTCTATGGCTTTGAGAAGCTCCTGACATGGATACTCTTGATTGGTCCAATGACCATGATCTTACCATAGTAAGAAACTTTTTTGATGGATTTGCTTCAGTGTGGAATCCACGTTGCCCTGCACAAAGATTGCTTAGAATGTTTCATTGCTCTGAAGAAAACGTGTGCTTGCTTACCACAAGCCAGATCCTGACCAATGACCCAATCATAGATTATGAAGAGTTGCCAAACATAGTTCAAAGGCATACAAAATACTTTGAATATACTTGTTTAAGAAGAGAAGGAGAGCAATTGCAATGTTGGTATAAATCACCATGGTAGCAGCAACTTACCTCTACATTGACATCTAATGTTGAATCTCACAAATCCTACAAACCAGCAAGAAATGATGATCGCTTAAATATTCACGGCCCAACTATGCTTGCAATTTGACATGCCAATGTTGATTGACAACTAGTTGTTTCTAGGAAAATTGTTTTGAATAATATTTCTAAATATGCAGCTAAATCTGAGAAAAAATTAGAAAATTTTATAGATATGTTGAAAAGAGTTGCAAATACAAATATAGTTGAGAATAGAGCACTGGTTGCATACCAAAAATTCATGATGGATATGGTTGTGGAACGTGACATCTCTACACAAGAGACGTGTCATATGTTACAAAAATTGCCTCTTCTTACTCCAAGTCAATGATACGTTTGGTTGAATGTTTGTAAAAAGACATGGTTTCATATAAATAGAGATGATACTGATGAAGAGTTGCCAACAAACTATATTCATTGCCATATGCAAAGGCCTCCAGAGATAGCTTGTTTATCCCTTATTGACTTGGTCAACCTATATACACACTCCCAACAATGCAAAAAGGATAAATGGAAACCAAGGCTCCAATCTCTAGTTGTCCTTGTTTACCTATTATTCAAGACTACTCCTATTGAATATACAAAGATATTTGAGACATTTTTTTTGATTGAACTTATGCTATACAAAACCTTCTAGCACATACAAATAGATATAGGTCTTTGGAGAGAACAGATAATAGAAAATTGGAAACTTTTAAAAATGGTTGGTTATCATCCTTCGCATGTTAATAGAGTTCCAATTACATCCACAATTGAAGAACAGAATCATAGTGATACTGATGATTTGAACCATCATCCTTCTATGGATGAATATGAATGGGAAGTTTTCTCTTGGCTTGGTGCTACTACTAACTTTACTATAAATCAGCTTCAGCTATTGGGTAGGTAGGATTTTGATATGAACCATCCATGGAATGCAAACCATGTTCCTAAAGAACTCCATAATATTGCTTTGCAATTCATCTCATCAACAAATGCACAATGTGAGCAAGCTATGGTTCAATTCTTGTATGTAGATATGTCAACCCATCAACTTTCACCGAAGCAGTAATTGGCCCTTGAAATAATCCAAACCCACTGTATGCAGCCTTCACCCAAAGCCCCTCTCTGCATGATTATTCAAGGGACAACTGGCACTCGTAAATCCTTCCTCATAAATTTTATTTGACAACAAATGAACACATCTTTTGCTAGACCCAATAGTTGCTTGCTCACATTGGCTCCTACAGGTGTTGCTGCATACAACATATGTGCCTCTACAATCCATACAGCAATTCAGATTCCCATAAAGGATATGAGTCCTTTGCAAGGGCAACAATTGACATTATTCCAAGAACAATTTAAGTATATTGAGTACATATTGATCTATGAAATGAGTTTTCTAGGCCCAAAATTCCTATTGAAAATAGATAGCCAATTACGCCAAGTGTTCCCAGATAAGTAGACAGAGCCATTTGGTGGTGTTTTTATGATCTTTGTTGGTGATCTCGCTCAATTGCCACCTGTCATGGATACACCTATTTATGATTCATCCTCATTGGCTATAGCTTTGTGGCACACTTTCATGGTCTCAATAACCCTAGACACTATCTTTCACCAAAAAGGAGATAGCCCTTCACAATGAAATTTTTGTGAAATCCTTCTTCATATAAGAAATGTTGAGGTTGTCCACAATGATTGGGAAGAGCTTATTACACAAACAAATAAAACACTCTCAGCCATAGAAAGACAACAATTTGATGTTGCTACACATTTTTTTGTGACAAATGACTTGGTTGCATTCCACAACAAAAAAATGATCAAATAGTTAAATCTACCAATAGCCATTAGCATTACTTAGATGGCTCAGCAATAGGCATCTAATCGTGGAGATGATGACTAGCTTCTCCCAAAATTGCTACTTTGTGTTAGTGAACAGGTGATGCTAACAATGAATTTGTAGATTCAAGTTGGTCACGTCAATGGATCCCTTGGTGTTGTTATGGCTATTGTCTACAATCCAGATTCTAAACTGCCAAACCCACCTGACTATGTTGTTGTTTGCTTCCAAAATTACATTGGCCCACCATGGGACCCAAAAAATTGAAGAGACATCCCCATCATAGCTATAAGTTGGGGGAGTTAAACACAAATTCCACTTACTATGGCATGGGGAATCACAATACATAAAGCACAAGGATTAACATTGGATAGAGAAATAATAAACATAGGTACCAAAGAGAGGCAAGGGTTGACTTTTACAGCTATTTCACATGTAAAATCAATTGAAAGACTTTGTATTGATCCACCTTTCTCATTTGAGAGATACTCTAGACTTGGAACCAACAAGTACACTGCTCATCGCCGCAGCGAAGAAACATACCTTGAGCAATTGCAGGGCTTGCCAACTGTTTTGGTTTCAGCCGATAGGCCAACAAACAAAAAAGGCTCCAGGATAATTATTCTTGCATCTACCTCAGCTTGTGTGCCCTCACCTCTTCAAACCTTTTCTAAGTTGTATCTTTAAAAACCATACCAAGTAATAATTTTTGTAACATGGGTAAAGTGCCAAAGATGCACAAAGATACCACACACAAATAACTACACGACACAACTTATACAAGCCAATTCCATGTTTTGATGATTCTATTGTATTAAATTGTTGACTTCTTCGTCTAAGATTTCGTTTAGCAATGCTTTTACTAAATGGAATTCAAACTAATACACTCTTTTGTATATTCCATTTTCCCATCTTTGTTTAAGTGTTTTAAAATTTCATGAAGTCAACTATTTATTGGCATACCTACAATTCTCTTACAACTAATTTTAGCATATAGTGGTGTAAACATACAATTATAGTTGTTACACATTAATAGATATGCAAATACAAAAAACTCTAGCTGTCTAAAATGCATAGAGATTGGAACCAACAATAACTAGAAAACAAAAGTTCATGCACATGTTGTGGATGCATTCTCAAAAGAAATTGTCTTCCATTTGATTAATAAGTTTGAAATCCTACAACAATTTTGTGTTTTCTATTCTGACAACCTCTATACATTGACTTCTCACATTCCTCCTCCATGTTTTCCTTCCACAAATTTAAATGTTTTCCTATTATCTTTTCTATTAGCTTTATTTGATTCAAATTGCTACAAATGTTTGCTTGCAAAATTATTTTCCTGTCATTTCCTTGTTTCACTATTCCTATATATTACATTTATAAATATATAGTGTTGTGTACATCAATTTTCTTTTCCATGATACATGGTAAAATTCCATGTTGTTTTTCCTGGCGTCCTCGAGCATGTCCACAATGACCATGGATTTTATTTCCTTCATGGTTTCCTCATCATGCCCCACTCAACAGACACAAAATGGTAGGTGTTTTCCCATATGCTAGTTGATAATATTCATTGTTCTACTATAACAATATAAATTGTTTTGGTTGCCTTGTGAAATGATAAACTCTAGTGTTTGTTTCATAGCAGGCCTATCAAAGAAACTGATATGGACCTCCCTTGCGTGCCAGTTTGGAGAGCTTCGCAGCTGCACCCTTCTACAACCTGTGACACCTTCACTACTATTCTTGCAGTGGGCCATTCCACAATGCCTTTTCTCCATTCCTTACTTACCTAATTTCACACATGTACATTCTAATATAACAATATGACATGTTTCTTTGTAGTGGTATGATGTTGCTCTCAATACAAAGATAGATCAAGAAGCAAAAATGTAGCCCGTGTATTCTACAATTGGTGTCGGAAAGACATCCACAACTCTAATTGTAAAGAAGGTTTGTTTAACATATTTATATTTTCGTCTTTTATACAATCAATTTCCCCCTCCCTCTATGGCTACATACCCTCTATATATTTGTTACTTTATATAAACAATCATGCACAGATTTATACATGTACTTGACTACAATAGTTATTCTCTTTCTATTATATCTTAAAGCCCGTGTTAAACATATTAATACAAGATAAACAATTTGCATAAGAATTTAGTTGTGAATTAAAAATTCAACTTATACTCTTTTCTAGTCAACCTAAACGAATAAAGAAATTTTTATATGCATGGAATGGTGACACATATGTAGATACATATATACACTCTATGCATCTTTGGTGCTATACATGTTTTATACAATTAGCCCCTTTGAATCCCTCTTATTGATTTCACTTCAAATACTTACAAACAAGATATTGTAGATTCTAAATGGATACGTAATTTATTCTTCCCTTTGCCAACATAGATTTGCACATTCATTGAGCTACCATGGTTTTCATTTTGCTTTGATGCCCACCTTGTTTTTAGTGTGCTAACAAATAGAGAAATTGTATAACAATAGTTGCATTATCTACCATTGAGTATTATAGAAAAATGGGGAAATTGTAATAGAATTATTAGTAAAACATACATACATATATTTATCCATACATACATATATATACATGTGCAAGTAGACATGCATTGATCTTTTCAAAGACTTCAAAATATATTTTCCTTAACCATTCTATCCATGTGTTGTGATGATAGTAATTTTCCTTCATTACACTTGTTTGTATTATTCTAATCCACTTTTACAAATCCTCTATTACTCTATAGTATTTAGTACAACGCAATGCATGTGGAATTTTTAATGAGGTTTGTGGCGTTATACTCTTTTTTATATGGGTGTTTTGCATAGATGATTAATTTACTGTTAATGTCTTTTTGTTATATCTTTTTCAACAAGGCTTTCATCAACCTAACCATGAATAGGATTTACTATGTAATAGCTCTTTCATAATTCCTCATTTTAGACAAATAGACAGGACTTGTCTAGGGCTTTTATTGACACCCTGGAGCTTACCTCTTAAACAAAGGATCTACCTAAATCTTCCTCATTGGTCAATAGACACAGATAACCAGAACCATAAACCAATGGCAAACAAATTACTAACCCTTAGCATATTTTCTAGTGAAAGAAAGCACATTTAATTGTAATTCCTCCATCCATTTAGAATGATAATCTCTTTGAAATCTCCACAATAGGTATAATGGCAAAGATACAAACATTTGACAAGAACACAAAAAATAACTTAACCATCTATGCAAACTACTCATCTAGCACAACGTACACTATACACATATATATATATATATGCATGTATACATATATATACATGTATATGTATACTAGATTACATGTATATCTACATGGTTATATACATGTATATGTATACTGGGTACTTTGCATTAATGATTAATTTATTGTTCATGCCTTTCAATCTCTTCTTATTGTTCCTTTTGATAGCAAGTTCGAGGGTTTTAACACTCATGTGCTACAAAATCTGTGAGGAAGTATCTTGATTAAATTACATTGTCAAAAGACTCATTGAATCTATTGAACTTTATATCTTTACCTGATAAACTATTTGTTTGAAGTTTCTATTTGCTAAGAACAGACCTCTGACAATGCAACTGAATAAACTTGTTTTCTTACATATTTTGCACCACATATTCATAATACCAAAATGCCTATTCTCACAATGCAACTGAATTAAAAATATTTTTTTGCATATTTCGGTGTATACTTTCCTGCATTGCTAGATATATATATATATATATATATATGTTCACATGTTGTCATCCAATATATGTATACATGTATATATATGTATGTAAATGCAATATTGAATGTTGGTATCTGGGAGAGTATACTTTCATAAAGTTGTATTCTCAGAAGAGCCATTGTCATGTTGCTTTGATAACACACTATTATTAAATTTGTCGCATTTGGCTCCATCTTTTGGCAAGTTGGAGGCTATTCAAAATTTTGTGTTGTGCAATCAGTAAGCCATTTTGCTTGGGTATTTTTCATAAGTGATTAATTTATTCTTTATATCTTTCGTTCTATGCCTATTGTTTGTTTCCATAGCAGGTTTCAGGGTTTGAACACTGATGTGCTGTGTAAGTTCCAAATCGTTCAACACTCTAACAACTCAATCCAATCCTCCTTCTGGTTCTTAACCATAACCAACAATACATGTAAGTGCAAAACTTCTCCATAATCAATAAATAGATCCTGTGACCACCTTGCAAATATTATTTGTCATTTCTACTTTCTAATTGTGTTTATTGATTTTTTCTATATATATACTAATCTTTGATCCTCCCTCACTCATCTTTTTTCCCTATCCATTGACATGCCTTTCCCTTCTATTTGCAGGTGTTAGGCTAAAGCATAGATGACAATTCCAAAAGATGGAACTCCACAAAATTTCCAATGGGAATTTCATATTGCTTTTGCTCAGGGGTTTGGCTAGGGTCCTCGAGGCTCCATGATGCCAATATGGAAGGGTGGATAATGAGCATGGGTTTTTTGTTTTTCCTTTTGATTCCATATATCTTTTCTCAAATAGATATATGTATAGAAAACATGGTTTGTAACATGTTTCTTATCTACTACCAAGTCATCACATCTTCAACTTATGTTCTATTTGTTTGAAGTTTCTATTTGTTGAGAAGCCAACATTTAATTGTGCAATATGTGCAACATATGTAAATTGCCAAAATGGCTATTTTTATAATGTAACTGAATCAATATATTGTCTTGGATATTTTGTACTGAACTTTCCCCTCCTACAACATTATCTATTTTGACTCTCCAATTGTACTATGCAATCATTCATTTAAAAGTGGAATTTTCTATTGTCAATTACATTGTAATCCATAATACTTCTGCTGTATGGAAATGTTTATTGTGGATTCCAGCTCATCTGTGATTTAGCTATAATTTTTAACTATTCTTTTAGGAGTTGTTTTACAATTTCCCTATTTTCTCTATAAGATTTAGTGGAAAATAATCTAGGTTGAATCTTGAATTGGGAAACCAATTGTTAGATACAAATTGGTGTCACACCTTGTCTAGATAGCAATAGAATTACAAGTATAGATGCCTATACCTAATTTCCATCTCTCATCAAAAAACACATGCTTACTAAAACTTTAATTTCCAAAACTATACAAATATACTAATTATAAAAAGTACTCAATATTGAACATCTCCCTTCCATGGAAAAAATGGGTACTTTTTTTGTCCAATTTTAAAAAATACACGTGTGATGACCCTTACAAAAAACTTCCATTAACTTCAAAATTGAATGATTAATTGATTCAATAGGCTACACAAAAAGTGACATGTGCATCTATTGCTATTAAATATAAAATTTAAATATTCTTACTAGAAGAAACAATTATTTTAAATTTATTATTTTATTTAATTTTTAAATTCCCACTTTTAAACAAATTTAAAACTTGATTTCAAAATTTTCTAATAGTCTTAACTAAAATTTATAAAAAATGTTCTTCGTGATTATTTGATTCATACAATCTAACTCATCCGTTTCATTCATGTCACCTTTCCATGCAAATAAAAAGCTTCAACCCTCCTCACCACAAACATTGCCCGCCGTGGTAGGCCGCTAGGCTGATTGTCGCATGCCTGTGCATACGACTGCTAGTTATTTGAATATATTATATTATCAATCTATATTTTTAAATATTATTTATTTAATTTAAATTTAAATAATGTTAGTTGGTATGAGTTTTCCACATTCCATCAACTAAATTGTTCAAGCTTCTAGTTTAAACTCTGTATGTTTTTTGTTCAACATTTAAATCACATTCAGTGATCCAAAGAAAATATATGAAATCATACACAGTTTAAATCAAAAACTTGAACAAATTTAAATAATGTTTTGAAATTTTCAATAAATTTATTAAATATATTTAAATCCAAAATCCAAATATCATCAAGCATGTCTTAATTATTCCATGTTTAGTGGCATGTCATATTTGAAAGCTTACTTAGAGAGACTTAAATGTAGGCAGTTATACAGAGTTTGCTCATTTACCATATATAATGTAAGGGAAGGCTCCAACAGAATGGCCATCTCATTCCTAACACTCTTCTCACAAGAGGCGGTCACGTAAACAGCCAGTACAGCATGATCTTATATCCATGACTCCGGCATGTTGTCCTGTCAGCTGTGCAAAAAATGAGTACATATAATTTTGATCGATTTTATTTCTGAAATTCCAACATACCGAATTGTTAAGACTTACCGATGAAGAGATCCAGCTAACATTTTGGTAGATCAAAGGGAGGCGGCGGCAATTTGTCAGAAATTCCTGGCCCGTCCTCGGTGAGAAACACCATGTCAAAACCAAGTGCAGAATGAGATTCAAAATGGCAATGGACGAACCAAACTCCTGTTGTTAAAAACGACCAATATATAACTCAGCTGTAAAGAAGTAAAATATGAATCAAGAAAATCATAAAGCATTGATATATATGATAATGACTTAAGCTAGCTTACCTGGATTGTTGGCTACAAATCTAATGGCAGCCCACCCACCAGTTGGAACACCGACAGTGTTCAACATCTGAGGATCTACCAGATTGAAGTTTGCAGGATCCGTTTGGGAGTTATAGTTACCAAAGCCTCGCCCCACAAGATAGAAATCATGGCCATGAAGGTGTATGGGATGGTTCTGTATTGTAATAATCCCAGTGTTCTGAAACACTATTTGAACAGTACTATTGAATTTCAGAACTTTAACTTTTGTCCCCAACTGGGGCTCCCCTAGATTCGTGGGCACCGTTCCAGTGTAATCGAATGCCTTGGGAGGATTATTTGGGAAATCTCTGGTAAACACTCCATTTATATCATTATAATAAGCTTGTAGTATAGCTATATCTGGTTCCACGAATGAAATGTCATTAAAACTTCCAACGGCTCTACCACCGTTGATCCCTGCGCAGGATTTGTTGGGACAGCTAACGAGTCGAAATCCCTCTGTTATAAACATTTCCTCATCCACAGTCTGTGGGACAGAAGGCCTTAGGCTTCTCAGGTCTGTACTGAATTTGAATGCAGTTGGCGTATCGTTAAATGCTGGAAAGCTAGGCAAGAGAGGGGCAGATGCATTACGGTTGCCTTTATACTGCAATATTGCAGTTGTTGTGGTATTTAGGTATCCCATCCCTATAGGCTGACTGTTGTATACGCGAGTGCCAATGTAGTAGAGCCCCGACTGCTGGTCAGCTTTTATGATCACATCCATAGTGTTACCTGGCTGTATGAGGAGCACGTCGGTTGTATAAGGTTTCGTATACACTGCATCCACTGCCACAACAGTCATATTGTGCTGAGCAATTTTGAAGAAGGATGCATGAATCATGGCAGCATTTATAATCATCAGCAGGTAAGATTTTCCTCTCTCAACCAAAATACGGGTAGTATCTGCATCCATAAATCACTCGTTAATTAGTCGTCTCCTCAAAAATTACTGCTGATTTCAATTTTGATTTTCCTGTAGTTCATAAAGGCACAAGGTTACAAACCATTGGCAGAGCAAGGAAAAAAGTCTCCTGGCTGGCTGTTAATGGTGTATACGTCAGAGTCATCTGGTACAGCTCCTCTTTCAATCGCATCTGCTATTACATCTTCCACATTCGCATTCCACCATTCACCTGCCCCCATAATTTAAAATTCAGGAATCAAATCAGTAGGGGAAAAAGTTCCCCATTTATGTTTCAATAACCGTTCATTGATACATGTTAATTAAAAGTTTACTAAAAATTTAAATGCATCAATACTTGTCTACTTTATATCTAGCAGTTACAAGAAAAAGTATTTAATTGAAGGAGTTGTGCAACTTTATTGGTACTAATAATGTACAATTATTGCTGTGTTTGTGTATATGTATTGGATCAATTGTACAAATTTTGTAATGGTGGATGTCAACTTGAAAAGACCACTTTTTGACCTTTGTATATGTATTGAATCTTCCATGTTCGTTATAACTACTCATAGTTGTTATAACTACGCATAAGATGAAACGAATCTTCATGTTCCTCATAACTACTGAAAACAATAGCTATAAATCTTCATGTTCCTTATAACTTCCTTATAACTACTGAAAACAAAAACTATAAACTATCGAAACCAAAAAATATATATATCAAACATACCATTTAATAATTTAGAATACCTGAAATTAGCTATAACATCTACTAATACCTTCGCCTAAATAACTTTTGAAGTACAATTTTGCTTTTACTAAAGGTGCTTTTATAATCTAACAGTGGAGACGTGGAAACGTGGATTCCATTTCCAAAAGCCATTCACGTGAAAAACAAAAGATAAAACATAAAGGAGGTTGGAGTGGAGAGAGCTACCGACCCAAAATAATAGGAAACTCAGCCGCAGGTTTGGGAAATGGATAAGCCTTTCCAGCCCGGGGTAAAATAATCAATGCTCCATGCACAGTAGCTCTCAGATATGAGATATGTGCATGCCACCACAGCGTCCCTTCCTGCCCTGTGATTGTAAAATTGTAGGTAAACTTATTCCCAGGTGTAATGGGACACTGCGTTATGTAGGCCGGTCCATCTGCCCAACATGATTTCAACTGCCGAATCAAAAATAATAAAATCTCAACCTAAATTCTTTTCAATTTTCATATAATCAACATATGGATACAATTTCGAGCATAGTCTTCCTTACCAGTGTATAGTCACATTATACGGCCCGTTGTTAGCCACCTCAACGAGAACATTATCGCCTTCGCAAGCGTATATAGTGGGGCCAGGATACTGTCCATTGACTGTTACAATCGTTTGCGTGTTACACACTCTAGTCACGTTCTGGGTTCCAATCTGTTTCACAGTAAACAGAATAATTAAGCTCACGGTAAATTCAACCTGTAACCATGATTACATCAAGCTTAACATAACATGCTTAGATTTGAAGGGATTCTACATAAAATGCTCACGGTGAATTTGCGCTGGACAAGGGTTGCAGAAGGCGTCCATGGTGCTACCAAAATTAAACAAAGAAGGGAAGCTAATTTCACACTTGACAACCCTTTCATGGTTGATAATTTTCTTCCCTGCAAGCCAACTTAAACTTTTCAAGCAATGGAGTAGTTTAGACAAGGGGGAACTTATTTATACACCGAGGAGAACACGTCTGAAATCAGAAGAGCGATAATAAATTAGTCTACTTACATTGCAAGTGGAAGCCACCACACAGCTTCCATTTATACTTATCGCTTTCCATTACATCTCGCACAAAACGACGTATGGGCAGTATAGTGGCAATCTGCAACTCTTGGCAGATATTATCGGGGTCTCTCAAAACAAATCTATAAATAATCCCACCACTTGCTGGATTCAATTCGTACAAAGTGAAAATGCTCAAAATCTCTTATTCAAGAGATAAGATATACAGTAGATTGTGTTGAAAGATTTCGAATACAATATTACAGATTTCGGTGCAAGTGCTTCAATTATGTATTACAATTTTAATTGAAGTGCCCCAATAAAGTATGATGGATTACATTTCCCACATTCTAATTTGTAAGAAAAACTAGGCATCCATTGATATGTTTTTTTTCTTATTATTTATTTTATTTATAGATTTAATTACTTTTGAACTGCAATCTTATTCGTATTTATATATAGATTTTTTATTTTATTTTTAATTTATTGTTGAAGTGTTTTTTATTCTTATTGTTTTATTTATGGAACATCCACTTAATTATTTTAGAATCTAATTTTATCTTCACTTTTTTTGAGATATATAAAACTTTTAGTTAAATTTGTTATTGAAGTAAATTATTATTATTACTTACTTTATTTATGGAGTATCCACTTAAATATCTGAGAGTGCAATCTTATAGACAACTCATCACGTTACAAATTTTTTTATTCAATTTAATATTGAAGTGAATTCTTTATTACTATTTGCTTTATTTATGGAGCACCCACTTAGTTATTTTGAAGTGTAATCCTATCTTCACCCCTTTTTACGTGTACAAAATTCTTCAATTTATTTTCCAATTCCTTGACCTACGTATACCAACTCTTGAATGAATACTAAATCCCTCATCCCAACTTAGCAACAACTTGCAAGTCTAAATATTTTTTTCTAAAAAGAAGTATTTTATCAATGCCATTCTAATAAAGTATTTGCCATTTTTTTAATTTTTCTATGTCTAATGGTAGAAGCAACAACCATAACAATCACACCCTATGCTTAGACAACACAAGACAAGACTACCCTTATTTCACCAAAATGTTATCTTTATTAAGAAGCTCAACACTAATAAGGATGTGATTTCCCATGACTTGTATAAAATCATTCTAAAGGAATAGCTACATCACCTATGTGAAGCAAACAATTAGGCAATGATGTTTATCTATTTGTGCCATAAGATCTAGTTCAATGTAATGTTCTTAGTTCTAATTACTACATAGTAATTTTCACAAGCCTACAAGTCATGTGAAAGATCTAGATCCCAATCGCTACATTACACTTATTCCTCCCAAGTTGAGGCTTAGAATGTTTGTTATCATATTGTAGTGATTCATGATTATGGAAAATAAACACGAAGTTGGATGATGCAGGAGCATCTCGGGTGATCAATATAGGTAACAATTTTGGACATTTTTGTCATAATATGACAAAATGTCGTGAGGATGCCAAGTGAGGTGAAGAGTTTACAAATTGTCACCAATATCCATGATGTAGTCAAAAGTGATGAATTGCTTGTAGACAATTTATTTCCATTCATTTATTTTTTTACGCTCACTTCTAGCCACCAAAGGAGATGTAGAAAATAATAAAAAAAGAGATAGAAAATTTTAAAAAATAAGAAAAATAAAATTAGAGATGAAGAGAGTTTGGGAAAAAGATTTCATGAATTTGGAATTTAGATTTTGTTTTGGGATATTAATTTTTTTTCAATGTGCAGTTGGGTGTGGGAGGTAGAGAGACACGGGAAAAATAAAAGACAAATAAAATAAAAATAATACAAAAGTATTTTGGGTTGTTGCAGATTTGTGGGAAAAAATATGCAGTCAATAATAAAAATTACACAAAGGAAGTGAGGGGTCACACCTCATAGTGAGAAGAAGAGGGGCATGGATGAGGGAGAGGAGACAACATTGTCCACAAAGATGATAGAGGAGGAAAGAAAATTTTGTGTACTAATAAAAAGAGAAAAGGATGTCAAAGGAAAGAGAAAGAATGTAGATTGGATGGAGAATTAGGAAGAAAGCTATAGGCAGAAGAGGAGTATGATTTACATACATTATTTTTGGATAAGTGCAGATTGAAGGAGAATCAAACAAAGGAGTGAAGGTTGAAGCACAATGATACAAAGTTAGATATCTGAAATAGAGAAATTGAGAAAAAATAAAAATTGAAAAAAAAGTTGCACAATGGGGTTGAAACACTCAGTGTTTAGAAATGATTTTTCTTAGATTTCAGGTTGATTTTTAGTATGGTATTATGGGTATATAAATTTTGATCCACTTGTATTTTTGTACATGTATGAAATTCAAATGTACAAATTTGTAAAGCAATTGGAAGATAATTTCATATTCAAAATAATTTCAAAAGTGGTATGTCAATAGTTTTTAGTGCGCTTTTGTGTATGTTCAATGGTTTGTAATACAAAAATTTCTCTAAGGTTTGTTTTGTTTCTCTGAGTGTTATTTTTTCTATTGAATAGATAAGATATTGGTGTGGTGGCTTTGAAGATCAACACTTCAATTCAAAGTCTTGATTTTTAATCTGCATCATTTGGTATCAAAGCAAGTAGCTCACTGGGAAAAGTGTGGAGAGGAAAGTTTTGTGATTTTTGCAACTACAAAGAAGCAAAGTGTGTCGGTTTCCCTCTGACGAAGATAAACCTAGGTAGAAGGTGTGTGAACTTCTTGCACTGAGGGAAAGTGGGTGAAGGAATCCTTGAGAGGAGCATCTTCCAGAGTCTCGACTAGGTGGACAATGGTGAGTGAGTTTTTTGTAGAAGTACCTATGATTGCAGAGGGCATTGACTCTAGCATGCTTTTCTAGGTTGTAGAAGTTGTAGATTGAGAGAGTGATAAGATGGTTCCTAAAGATTCCTTTAAGTATTTCATACATAGAGCAACAAGAAAGAAGATTTTCAAAAAAAAATTATGAAGAAATGGCCAAAATTCAAGCAAGATTAGATGCCCCTAAGGGTGGGAAAAATAAGGGACAACATGTCGATTAGCACGGGTAACTATTTTAGAAATTTTGGTTAAAATTTGATAAAATTTCTGAGGATTCCAAGCGAGGTGAAGAGTTTACAAATTGTCACCAATATCCATGATGTAGTCAGAAGTGGTGAATTGCCTGTAGAAAATTTATTTTCATTCATTTATTTTGTTATGTTCACTTCCAACTAGCAAAGGAGATGTAGAAAATAAAACTAGAGAGATAGAAAATAAAAAACACAAGAAAATAAAATTGGAGATAAACAAAGTTTGGGAAAAAGACTTTCATGAATTTGAAATTCAGATTTTGATTTGGGATATTAATTTTTTTGAATGTGTAGCTGGGTGTGAGAGGTAGAGAGACATAGGAAAAATATAAAACAAACAAAATAAAAAAAATCTAAGTCTTTTGGGTTGTTGCATATTCATGGGAAAAATATGCATCCATCAATAAAAATTACACAAAGGATGTGAGGAGTCGCCCCTCATAGTGAGAAGAAGAGGGGCATGGGTGAGGAAGGGCAGGAAACAACATTGTCCATTAAGATGATAGAGGAGGAAAGAGAAGTATGTGTACTGATAACAAGAGGAAAGGATGTGAAAAAAAAAGAGAAAGAATGTAGATTGCATGGAGAATTAGGAAGAAAGCTACAGGCAAGAGAGGAGTATTATTTAAATGCAATTTTTTTTAGATAAATGCAAATTGAAGGAGAATTAAACAAAGGATTGAAGGTTGAAGGGAAAGGATACAAAGTTAGATATCTGAACCAAAGAAATTGACAAAAAATTAAAAAAATTGAAAAAAAGTTGCATGAAGGGGTTGAAAAACTCGATGTTCATAAATGATTTTTCTAAGATTTTAGGTTGATTTTTAGTACATATGGTATTATAGTTATATAAATTTTGTTCTACTTGTATTCTTGTAGATGAAGGTGGAAACTTCAAATGTACAATTTTTTAAAGCAATTGGAAGATGATTTCATATTCAAAATAAATTTTAAAAAGTGTTCTGTAAATATTTTTTGTGCACTTTTGTGTATGTTTAATGGTTTGTAATTCAAAAAAAATTATGTTTTTTTGGTTTCCCTATGAGTATTATTTTTTCAATTGAATACATAAGATATTGGTGTGGTGGCTCTGAAGATCAACACTTCAATTCATATTCTTGATTTTTGATATGCATCATTGGACTAAACACATTGTAATTCACCATAAGAATCCTAATATTTTTAGGTGTAACTTTACATTTCTTAAATACTCCATCCAAGGCACAAAACATCACCACTTTTTCTTTTACACAACCTTCTTTTCATAAGTAACTCAACATAAATACTAACTCTCATTGAGTTAACATTGATACTAAGTGTAGGAAATGTATTAATCTAGCTAAAGAATGTTGGTACTTAAGGTGTCTCAATAGTGGAAATTGCTAAGTTATTTATTTATTATTTTAATTTTTCTCATAGATATTTGAAATTTATATTGTTGAATATTTATGATCCATCAAAGGGGGGCATGGGATTTTGAGTTGCCAATTTTGTCACATGTTTTCTTAAAAAGTTATTATTTTCCAAACGATGCCCATTTAGTGTTATATTATGGAAAGCCTGTTTTTAAGGATGTTATGACAAATTCTATGACAACTATACATGCTAAAAATATGGGAGATTATTTTGGATATGAGAATCATATTAGATGGGTTATTTATTATGGTTATGACACACATAAGAGAATCTTTGCATAATTTATTGATAGTATATGATAAATGTAAAATTGTCTCCTATTTTTTAGGAATTTTATGAAAACTTGTAAGAGGGTGAAGATTCATGTACTTGAGACTATATTTAACATCTAATGTCCTAGGGATTTTAACCATGATATCATGGAATGTTTTTACTCGTGGTAATATTTATGATGGTATTTTGAGCCTCCATGATTTTATATGTTGAGGAATTGAGCTAGAGAAATTGTGAAAATTTTTATAGGTACACATATGCTATCAAATTTGATGTAGGATTGAATAAATTTGAATTTCTTGCAATAATTTTGTAGATAATTTACAAATATGTTCTCTTTTCTAGTGGAATTTTTTATTCAAAATGATATTATCTACATAAATATCCAAGTTATGTATATGGATCTTGAGTATTATTGATTTTTTTGGTTAATGGCTCATATTAGTTTAATTCTCCATTGATATTATTTAGTATAGTTTTTAGATTTGAAAACTTATTTTATATTTACATAGTGTAGTTGTTTCCTTCATTTTTAACATTTAAAATTAGAGACTACAAAAAATTATTTATTTGGTGGAAGTATGAAGGTTTTCTATGTTGTAGTGGAAATTTTGGTTTTACAAATTTGTGTGAATGAATCATGGTTGTAGTTACATCTCATATGAACATTAAAAAATTAATAAAATAATTATGATTTTAGGAAACTAAAAATGGGGGATCTTCTTGAAGAAAGAGATGAATGGTGTGTGCAATAAAAGAAAATAAACCCTAACCATGTGTTCATATTCCAAGATCTTCCCAAAGCGTTCAAGCTCCTTCTAGGGATCCAAGCTCTAATACCAATTATTCAACACTCAAAATACTAAGAGGGGGGGTGAATCAATATTCCTTTAAACCAACTAAACATAATTTATTCAATTATCAGAATAAATATAACTACAATGATGAATGAAGACATGAAGACATCCACAAAATCACATGACACATGAACACAAGTATTTTTACATGGAAAACCCAAAATGGGAAAAACCACAATGAGGATTAGCTCACAATATATTATTTCTAGATATAAGATATTACAAAAAGGATCACTACCAAGATAGGACACACTATCCAAAAAAAGGCTCACAGCATATAGAGAAAAAAAAATAAGGGTTGGAAATACTACCTATTTGAACTAATATAATAGCATCTATCATATGTTGGATTACACTTCCAATGAATTACAAAATGATCTCCATACTAATCTAAATCAATACTATGCTCTATTCATAATCTACTCAATTCTACATCACACACATGTAGGTGAACCACCATACATGTCATATATCTTTCAACACTCACATACAATCTACTATCTCTTCATCATACACCCATACACTCCTCTAAAAATTCAAAGTTAATCTCTAGCATATATATCCATATCAATTGTAACTTCAATTAGGTCAGCCTAATTAGAAGTAACACACGAAATTAAGCATGTTGCCCTCAAAAAATTTTATCCATACTTCATACCTTAATTCAAAATTCAATTTGCATCAAGATAAGTTAGCATGGACCTAATATAAATCCCACGTAAGATAAAGTTACTGCAAAAAACATCACATGTGTTAGGTTTGCCCAAAAATAGACCTAGACACAAAATCTTCATGTGTACATGCAATTCACCACACGTGCAACTTCAAAGCTCGATCTTCATTCAAATTCCCATTAAGCCAACACTATTAACTTATCTTCATCATCACAGAACAAAATATTTATCCGTGAAGAAATGTGGGATCTCCCACACTAATACACTATACAAAAAGTAATTGTGATATACAAGGTTGAGCACTGTCATTCATATTTTTCAAGAAACTTCATAAAATGTCACAAAATCTTGAATATGGTTGCATCTGATGAACTCAAAACTATAGTTAGAATCATAGAAGGTTATACCAACTTGTGGTGAAGTGTGGACCCAAAAATTGATGCATTGAACCACAAAACTAGCAGAAGCAATACTTAGCCAATTTCCTGATAAGCCATACTTTCTTAACCAACTTGTACTATGCATATGTCATGAAAATACTTCCAAACTATGCTAGGATGATCGTAACAATGTTTAAATCAATGAAACCACTGGATCAAGCAATATATGCACCTCATGATCATATTGCCAAACTACATCATCAATGACTAGGTACAAGACTTATATTCACATCAACACCCACCTTAAGTGCAACTTAGGGAGAAGATTATTATGAAAAACTATGGAAAATGAATATGAAGATTAAGATGGGTCCCATCTATGAGGTCATGTTAGGTAACCATTTACAATGCAATCAATCTCTCAAAAATGGAGAAAAGGAGAAAACCTAGTGGGAGAAAACTCCTCTCCTAAAGAAAGAAAATTAAACAAAATAACATGATGTATAGAGGAATCAATGATACCCCCCAAGGACTAAATCCATCATGTATATACAATAAATGACCCCCCATAAGAGGGAAAAAGAGAAACAAGATATCCCCCCACAATGAAGAATCTCTAAAGATGATGAAGAATGCCTAGAAACAAAAGATAATCCAATATCTACAAGCTACACAACTTCCCTTAGGAAAAAATAAATTCATAGGTTGATGAAGAAGCCTCTCCACATACAACTGAAATGAGGAAGAATGAAGTCTCAAAATGTATGCCTCTAAAAACTAAGTAGGAGCCTCTAATCTTGAATAAGCCACAACATAATCATGGTCAAAATCAACCAAGAAACATGAAAAATCAAGAGAATAAGGAGACTCATGAATGTTAATCATCAAATAGAATGAAGATGAAATAATAGTTGTGTTGAAACTAGCATCAAAGAGGAGAGAAACCCCCTTAAGTGTGTCCTCCAAATCTGCAATATGATACTCCACAAACAAGCTAGAAATACTTGTCAAATATTCATCCCACAAAGAAATTTCTGAAAAACTATGATCATCCTGCTGAATTGAAGCACTAATGATTGAAAAAATAGGAGGTGGAGAGGTAGGAAGTTCAACAATGGTCTCTAGAATGCCAAGGTTTAGATGACCAAAATTCTTCTCACAAATAAGGTTCACACTCAATGAAGGAATGTGAGATTCATTCAAAGGAACACTATCTTCTTTTGAAGAAAAATATGAAAAGGAATACAAATGAGATGAATGATCAACCACCCTGATAGCAACAATATCCCTAGTCTCCAAGTCCCTTATGTACACTCTATCAGGAGTGAACTCAACTATTTTACCTTGACCACCATGGGTAATTTGATAAACAAAAAGGAGATTAGTGGACAAAGAAGGAACACAAAGTGCATCATTAAAATTTCCCTCTCCCATGTTAATAAAACCTTTCCCACTTACCTTCATAAATGTATTGTTACTCATCAAAATATGAGGTGAATTACAACACTCAAAAGAAGAGAACATATCCATAGAAGATTTCATATGATGAGATGCCCATGAATCAAGAAGCCATCTATTAGATTCAAGACTTGTAGAGGCCAAGAGTGCTTATCCCTTCATTTTGTGTAGCCCAGTTGTAGATCATGTATTCTCTATTTGAGATGGTGAAGGAGTTGTTGATTGAGATGTAGAAGAATTAGAAGACACTAATGAGGGAAGTTATATGTTATTATTTTGAAGGTGTGTGAGTTCATCAATATTCTTATTATAACATTTATGCTCATCATGTCCTAGACTTTTACAATTTATGCACATTTAAACTTCTTTCTAGATGATTCCTCTGTAGAAGAGGGAGTGGACTCAGGAGTGTTATGTGAAGGAGAATCTTTACCTTTCTCATTAGGCTTGGGGCCCTTATTTTTCTTCTTACCTTTTCCACTTGAAGCCTTTGAGTCCTTTACAAAAAGAGCATGAGATGTGGAATACTTCAATGTGCCCATGTGTACCAACTTTGCTTGTTCCCTTGTGAGTTGATCTACAAATTCATCAAGAGAAAAATTGGTGTATGCATTGCCAAGGGCATCCATCGTAGCATAGAATGTTAAAAAAAATATAGAATAATTAGGACCAAGCTTAGCAAGAATATAAAGAATCAACTATTTGTTGCAAGATGGTTGTCCCTTGGTCTCCTCTGTGTAGCACAACACTTGGGTTCATGACATGTCTTAATTGCCTCCTATGGATCTTGTATAAATTTTGCAGTTGTATCAGGCATCATTAGGTTGATCTTTTGGTGCAACAACAACCACCAATGTAATAATTGGTATTAGATATGAGGTCACAGGTTCAAAACCCCTTTCTTGTGCTAGGGGGATTGTTGCAAGATGGTGTGTCCCTTGGTCTCCTCTATTCAGCTCACAGTGCTTGGGTTTGTGATATGGCTTAACCACCCCCTGTGGATCTTGTATAAATCTAGTGGTGTATTGGGCATTATTAGGTCAATCTTTTGGTGCAACAACAACCACCAATATAACACTATTCATCTTCTTTAGTGACCCCACAATTAGATAACTATAATATTAGAGAATTGAGCTTAGATAATAATTCTTGGATATTATCAAAATTTGATGGATTGAGACCCATTAGTTCATTCTCCAACTTAAATTTCCTCATTTTATCTAGCTTACCAAAGAGACCCTTTAAGATAGTCCAAACTTGATTAGGATGAGTGAAAGATGCAATGTGATATCTAAGATCTAGAGAAATGAAAAAATTAATAGTACCAAGCACTTTATCCCTTCTAGCAAGCTATTTTCTTCTTTTTGTAGCTTTTGTGGGTTCTAGATCTATGCCAAATATGATTCTTTGCAACTTCAATATTAACAATAATATCTCCATTTGTGATTTCCATTCATGATAGTTATATGGAGTTAGAGACACCACTTTTGGAAAATCCATGATGAAAATGAAAATTATAATAGAGGATTAAAAAAATTTACCCTCACAATACAAGTAATTAACCCCTTTGTCACAAATAAATTGACACCTTTTTGCAATTTTACAACAATGTATCCAAAAGTACCAAATCAACTTCAAACTAAAATTCTGAAATTCTAGAAACAAATCTACAAAAAGTGCATATATAAAATTAAATTTCCCCTTAATACCTTCCTAATGCCTTCAATCAAGAAAAATGGAGTCCAAAGAAAAAATTTATGAGCTTAGAGGTCAAAAAACAAGATTTGTCTTCAAGCTATAAAATAGACATTAAATAGAAAATTTCTAAAAATTAATCGATACCATTGAAAAGTGCTCAGAACTAGCTAACTTTCCAACAATATGTTGTTCATCAAAATCCAATTTCTTTATCAAAAGTTATGATTTTTTTTTTAAATGTTGAATTTTTCCTATTGTGACGACCCTTCTAGCAAAATAAAAAATTTCCAAAAAAAAAATCATTAAAAATGGACAAATTTAATATGAAAATAGGGGTTTCTAGAGCATTTAAATGTAATGGAAACATCCATTTGGGCTATAAGTACTCCAATAAAAATATTTTCACCAGATCTAAGCTTCAAACCCTTGTTTGAAACTATATCATACAATGGCCAAATTGATTGAAATAAAAGCTAGATCAATTTTTTTTTTGATATACTAAACTTAATAGTGAGCTTAAATTTACACATCCATACTCAAAAATGAACCTAAAATACAAATCTACAAAGAAAAAACCCCAAATTTGGTATTTCTATCAAGATTTTTTTATTCTCTATGTCATCATTTCATGCAAGAGAAGAGAATACTCAACTTTTCAAGATCTACCAAGATTTACACGATAGCAAAAGCCTCAAGCATAATTATCTCCCAAATCTGAGAAGGGGCTTGCAGATCTGAAGCTCTAATACCATGTTAGAGTCACTCAAGGTATCAAGCCTCCAAGATCACCTACAAAACTAGAAACAACCTTCTACAAAGGAAAAAAAGCAAGAGTATAAATTTGCAATAATGGATGCAATATTACAAGATTTAATATATGATTGAATATGGTTGAATACAAATGTACATGAGAGGCCTTTCTTATAAAGGAAAGGTGAGAGATAGGATTATACAAGATTATGAAAAGTGTTTTAATCTTATAACATGAGACAACTAACAACCTAGCTACCTAGGAATCAAGCATTACAAGCTAGATAAGATAAGTTCTAGAAATTAAAACTAACACTTCTAGAAAGAATCTTATATCCTAAGTAAACTTATGTTAATATGTCCTTTAATTACCTAGTAAGTGAATTAACTAGGTACAAGAATTTTATTCACACCAATGTTCAGATATACCTCATTAGTGTTTTCATTTATCTTCTTCATAACCTTGCAATGACTGATTTTCTTGTACTTTAATTTGTGACATGCTCCTATAGTAAATATCTCTTCTCATATATACCATTTCTAAATCACCTTTGTTTAATATTTGATGTTTCCTACCAACATCTACTACAATTTTTGTACCTCTCACTACTTTCCTACAAATTTTATCTCACATCTTTCTACAACTCTTGGTCTTTTTCTACAAATGCTTCCACATCATCATTTATTCTATCTCTTATCGGTAGCTACACCAAATCTAAAACACCCTTAGGATTCCTACAATAAAAAATTTGAAATGGTGATTTATCTTTTGATTTTTTCATTGAACTATTGTAGGAATTTTTTTCTTGGGGAAATTCCAAGTCCCACTATTTGGGCTTCTCTCCAATAATACACTTTAACACTTGTTTCCCAAACTTTGATTGACTACCTCTTTTTCCCATCTATTTAAGGGTGATCAACACTACTAAACTATAAATTAGTCCCAATATTTTTCCATAAAGTCCTCCAAACATGACTCAAAAACATGGTATCCCTATCAAATGTAATAGAATTTTAAACACCATGTAATCTAACAACTTCTAAAAAATAATTTTTTCACCCTCATTGCATCACTAATTTTATTTCCATTACTAATTTTTTCAAGTCATTACCTAATTGTGTATTTAGTGGCCCCAACACAAAATTCATGGTCAAATATGTCCATGGTTCTATCAGTAATGGTAATGGCATATACAACCCTATATTATATGAATGTCCTTTAGCCATTTGATATATTTGACACCTTGTCACATACTTAGTTATGTCCATTTTCATCTTTGGCCAGTGGTATTTGTCTTCTACCAAGGCTATTATATTATCATTTCTAAAATTTCCAACCAACCCACTACAATGAACTCCACTGAAAATATTTTCTTTCATAGAGCCAACTGGAATACATATATTTTTTCTTTTAAATGGGTAACCATCCTGCATAAAATATTTACCCCTAATGTGGTCCATGTTGCCAGCTACTGTATTTTTTAGTTGCTCAACAATCTCCTAGATATCATAATCATATTCATATAAATCTTTGATGGCATCAAAATCAATTACCTCATTTTCCCTTCTAGTCAAAAGTACAACATTCCTACCCAAGGAATCTACAACCCAGTTATGTTTCCTTGATTTTTTCTTCAAAACAAAGGTGTATCCCTATAAGAAAGAGGCCCATTTGGCACCTGCTAGTAAATTTTATTTGTGTTTCAAGTTATTTTAATGCAATTTGGTTTGTAAACAACTCAAACTCCTTGAGAAGTAGATAATGCCTCCAATGTCTCAAGGCTTGAACAATTGCATAAAATTTCACATCATAAGTAGAATAATTGTTTCTCACCACATTCAAATTTTTACTAAAGAAGGCTATGGGTTTATCTACTTGACTAAGCACAACTCATATGCCCATATGTGAGGCATCACATTACACTTCAAATACCTTATCAAAATTTGGTAGTGCTAATATAGGAGCTCTTTTATTTCCTTCTTCTTGAGGTACTTGAAACTCTCCTTGACTTCCTTAGTCCACACAAATTATTTTCCTTTAGTGCTTGATCTATTATAGGTGCTACAATAGTACTAAAATTTTGAATGAAATTTTGATAGAAAGTGGATAACCCATGAAAACTTCTTTATCTCTACATTATTTTTCTTGGACTAGGTCATTCTAGAATTCCCCTAACCTTTTTTGCATCTATTTTGATACCATCTATAGAGATGGAAAACCCCAAAAATACCAGACTATCCTGCATAAACTTGCACTTCTTCAAAATTGCATAGATTTTCTTCTTCCTCAGCACACCCAAGATTATCCTCAAGTGTTATAGGTTCTCTTCTTTTATTTTAATAAAAACCAAAATATCATCAAAATAAACTACTACAAACTTACCAATGTAAGATCATAGAATAGTATTCATTAGCCTCATAAAAGTACTAGGTGCATTAGATAATTTGAATAGCATAACCATCCATGCATATAAGTTATCTCTAGTTTTGAAGGTTGTCTTTCACTCATCCCCTTCTTCAAATTTGGATCTAGTGATAACCACTTCGTAGGTCAATCTTACTAAAATATGTGACCATTGTAAGCACATTTATCATATCATCTAGACGAGGTATAGGAAACTGATACTTGATGGTAATTTTAAATTTCTCTTCTATCTTTTCACATCCTCCGTGTGCCATCCTTCTTTGGAGTTAACAATATAAAAACATTACATGGGTTCATGCTCTCTCACCAAAACTTTTCTTATAAGTTCTAACACTTATTTATTCAGCTTTGTATGTTTTTTCAAACTCGTCCTATAAGCCACTTGATTAGGTAAAGTTTCTTTTGGAATCAAATCAATATGATGTTGAATATCTCTCTTTGGTGGTAGATCAGACAACTCTTTTGGCACAACATCAAAAAACTCTCTCAGTACTTGTGTTGCTTTTGGTGGTATTGGCATACCTTCCTCTTCTCCTCTTTGCACTACCAATGCATAACAACACCTTGTTACCTTCATTTCTTTGACAAGTCATCTTTCAGAATGCAAGGTCCCACATTTTCCTTCATCCTTAAGGGATAACAAAGTTAATTTAGATCCATCCTTCCAAAAGGTGTATGTGTTTTTCTCTCCATCATGCATAGCTTTCCTATCACACTATCATAGCCTTCCTAATAATACATGACATGTATCCATTGGAATGACACCATAACATATTTCATCCTTATAGATCTTTCCTATCCTAAACTTATTTAAACATATTTTATCAATAGTGACTTCATTTTCCTTTTAAAACCATGCAATATAGTAGGGATAGGGATTATTTTCATAGTATAAGTTCAATTTGTCTAGGATTTCCCTAGAAACTATATTCTCGCAACTGCCTCCATCAACGATAACTTGACATATCTTTCCTCTTGAAGTGCATCTAGTTTGAAAAATATTAGTTCAAACCCATGAACCATCAAAAAATTTATCAGTTTATTTTTCCTTCTTTAGGATTACCATCACTCTCCTAATCATGATACTTTCTCCTACATCCGATGAAAACTATAATATTTATGGATTGTTGCTATAATAGGTTTTATTTTTAGTTGTCGAAGCATAATGGAAAGAGAATAATGAAGGAAAATTAATTAATTTTTGTGTGCTTCTATGTTTTTTGTTTCCACATTAATGTTGAATATTATGTCATGAATTGGTTGCATCATCAATTCATAGCATGTAATATTCAACATTAATATGGAAATAGAAAAACACAAAAGCACAAAGAAATGAATTAACTTTCCTTCATTATTCTCCTTCCATTTTGCTTCTATAATTGAAAATAAAACCTGTTATAGCTACCATCCAAAAATTATCTTTTTGGTATATTTTTACAAAATTTTAATTTTGCATTTATGGTACTTTTCATTCTTATCTTAATGGCTAAAAAAATTTACTAATTATTCAAAGCTAATACTAGTGACACTATTTTTCAACTCATAATCTAATTACAAGTAGGGAATAAAAATAACTGAAAATTACAAATTAAGAAATTCTCAAAAAAAAACTAAAAGTCTAATTTGAGGCCTTAGATGAAGGAATTTGGGTCCAAAAAGTATCAATGCATGATTTAGGTGAATAAATTTGATTTGAATTGGATTCAACTCTCTGAGATGCTTCTCCACATAAAATTTCAACTCAAACAGACTCGTGAGTCAAAAGTTATGACCTCTAGAAGTCCTTGCATCATCAATAAATTTAATTTACATTAAATTATTAAAATTATAACTATTATTCATTTATCCATCACCAAATAGACTAAATATCCATTATTTAAAATACCCAATCAAGATTCCTTTATAACCCCCCCATTATTTCATCTCTATTTTTATGCCATGCACACCTATTTATCTAAAATGAATTAAAAATATATGAGATAATTATCCTCACCCATTTGTAAACCCCATGAATTTTCTTAGCTAATGAAGATTCTCCACTTTCTCTCATTCAATTTCAACCATCCATTGAGATTGAATCTTCATAGTTCATATTCAGGCCCTCTCTAGCTCTATAAATCAACTCCTTCATTCATAATTTTAAGGATTTTCAAATGATCATTTTTCTAGTGCATGCTACTGATTTGGGAAACCTAAATTCCATCAAAGAGTACATCTATGGTATCACTAAAAGGTGTAAAAAATTTGTTTCTTATGGTTTAGGACATAACACAACAATCTTCTTCACTCTCATTCAAGGAAACCCTAGAGATCTCAATCCAAGGATGAAGTAGGAGAAAGAGATCTTGCAATAGGGTGTCCTATGGTCAAATTAGAAACTAAAGAGGGGTTCACCACAAAGCTAGGGCTTGGAAAGACTAATGAAATGCAAGACCTGATGTTTAAACCTAATGCAATGCAAAACTTTACTAAGTAGCCTAAAAATGCATGTAAATCAGAAAAGAAAGCTAAGAAACCAAAAATGTTCACCTAGAAATTTGTAGAAGCATGAAACAAGATCTAAAATGTTGAAAAAGTTGGATTTATGGCACATTGGGACTCATATGCCACTTTTGGTTTATCAGTCCTAGTCTAGGGTTTTTGGAGTCCTCGAACAAGAATCTAGCAGTGTAGACTCAGAATCTTCAAAAATCTAGAAAAATTTCCTATAGTGGGACTCATACACCACTTCTAGTGTATCAGTCTAATTCTGCTTTTTTATAAATTCAAAATATAGATCTGTGCTCCAATCTCTGTTATTCCTTCCCCAACTAATTTCTAGATCTGAACCTATAAATAGACCTAAAAAATAGAATATAGTGTTGATTTGCTTATGGGGGTTTACCTCAGTCAAACCCCTAGTCCAAAAATTAAACCTTAATGGAAACAATGGATCTTGAATGTGAATGTGAAAATAAATCCTAACCTTAATTGTGTCTAAGATTAGGAAATCTGAAATGCAATGCAACCCTATTCTAAAGTGTTAGAATGAGATGCATTTAAATGAAGCATGAAGATGAATGAATCACTTTGAGAGATCCCTAATCACCCAAATGAGCCCTAATGATGCATGTACCTTCCTTAGGTTGAATGTAGAATGATAATGGAGGATGGAATCACTTAGGAAACAAGTCATTAGGCTTGGCTTGATGGCTAGTTGCATCTTCCCAACCTAGAATCCATCATGATTCACCATAGGAAACCATAATCAATCATTCACAATGCTAGATCTTGAATGAAATTGAGCTTGAAGACCTACAAGAACACAATAAGGCTACTTCGAGACTTCAACTTTGCTTGTTACTTGCTCTTGAATTCTCTTGTGAATACTTAGATCTTGAAATTGCTTTTTTAGATTGAAAATAATGACTTAGAAGCTTGTTTATATTGGAAATACACCTAATTTACCATTATTTAGATCTCAAAAGCTGACATCAACCAAAAATTTGAATTAAAAACTTGAATTTCCTGCTCAAACCGTAAAAAGGGGCCAAATGGGACTCATACGCCACTTTTTGCGTATGGGTCCCACCTAGGGGGACTCATATGCCCAAGGTGGTGTATGAGTCCCACCCTAGTTTTTTAGGATGGGTTGTTAGAAATTTTAATGTTTTTGTTGATTTTTCCAGGACTTTAATAGTTGAAATAAGCCTTGAGATCTAAAATAAAGGGTCTTAGGGGCCTATTAATGATGATTTAGAAGGGTATTTAATGCAAGGGTGCTAAAATAGGTCCAAATTAAATGTGAAATTGTACCATTTTCAAGAGTGTACAATTTTCTACACTACGTTTAGCCCCCACTTTAGTGCCCATATGATTCTACATGCATATGTAAGCTAAAGGAATCCAAACAATAAACTTCATTTCATAAAAGGATACTTATGTAAGTTCATTCACAACACGGGAGAATGAAGCCCACACTATAGCTATCTGCAAAACCACAATGTCAGAAATTGCATCTTGCAACATGAATTTGTTAGTCATTCAAAAATATTCTTATCTAGCTTCTTTTAGAAATCAAATTTGAGGGTAGATGTATGTCCCCACTTGATTCCACTTGCTTTATGGAGGTGGAATCAAGGTAGCATTCTAACCGCACCGAATGAGATAAGTCATACAATAGGGTATTTCCAAGTACCATACCAAATAATGATACACATATGATGAGAATGGGAGAAGAGTCGTGATTCTAATGCAACAAATGGTGTTGAAAATGGAGTTCTCTACCCCCCGGTATGCTAGTTTGAATGAAAATTTACTTTAAACCCTAATATAGTAAAAACCTAGTTTTAACATATATAAGAGCAAAAAGTGAAGTAACTTGAACTAATTTTATCTTTTACCTTCTAGTAGCTTAACTTTGTTGAAGAGTAATTGAAGATTCCAAGCCTACAAGAGTATGTTCCTCCAAGAATCGAGGTCCTGCAGGAGGAGGTAGCCCCAGGCAAGCTGCAACATCATGTGAGTTGATTTTTCTATACCTTCGCTTTGTCCTTACACATTTATTTTATCTTTTTACGCATTTCTAGGTTGATTTAAGACCCTGGAAGAAGAGTTCACAAAGCGTCCCTTTTTTCACCAAGTGTCCTTTTTTCACAAAGTGTCCCCTTTTGTCATGAAGTGTCCCACTTTGTCACAAAGTGTATCATTTCTTTGTGGCGTGTCCCAAAAGGGAACTAAAGTGTCTAGGGCCCTTAGAAAAGTACACTAGAACAACTTTAGTACACTATTTTTTTATTGTTGATGCATGTATATTTGAGAATTTAGAATGCTTATAGGAAATATTTTTTCTTTTTTGTTAGATTCCATCCCAGTCATGACAGTGTCTTAGCAGTAGACAGTTTTGTCCCCTATGAGACCTAGTCTCGACATTATTAGAGGTGGACACAGATATTATAAAGCACTAGATTATACTTGGTGTACCTCATTCCTCCCATGAGGTACCATGATGCTATGTTGATGGCACTGGCTAAGAGGTGGGATTCAAACACCTATACGTTTCATCTTCCTATAAACGAGATGATGATCACCCTAGAGGATGTACACTACATTCTTCCTGATTTGAGGTGAGAGAGTCCACTTTGTAGGGGATCAGCCATTTTGTGAGATGAAATATGATATATAGTTCTGCCTTGGAGGTATGATTCGGGATGAGATCGTGGGGCTGTGCATTGAGTTATCATGGATACTCTACTCGTGAGAATCACTTTTGATACGGATCATGGTTTTCACAGTGGCACTAGTACTCATCCCCGACAGTCAAGGAGCACATCTAGATGGAGGACTAGTCCACATGATATGATGGATGGCACAACAGAGGGCCCAATATTCATGGGGTTGAAACATCCTTGCACATTTGTATTATGATCTAGGGTGGTTTGCATACCATGAGGTTGATAGTATGGTGCATTGTACACTACTGGAGGTGTGGTGCCTGGAGCATATCACATGCACTAGGCCAATAAGGTTCCATCTATATATCCCTAGGGTACCCACACTCATTCAATTATCCACTGAGAAATTCATGGCAGTATAGGGATTTACACTTTTTGAGGGTCAGATTCAATAGACTAGATCAAGAGGAGATCTTGTGGAGACCATACCAATTGATACCATAGTGGTTAGATGAGACCTAAGAGTTGAGGAGGATGCAGATGGAAATATTTCTATTAGGCAGACATGACTACGTAGTAAGACCATTCTACTATGATTGTGTGATGTGATAGCTCAAGCAGATATAGGTACCACTAGTAGGATGACCCTTCTATAGCCAATAAGTGTGGAGTTCTTAGAGGCTCGAAGATATGAGATGATGTCATCTACAGTGAGTCAAATGATGATGATCATGATATGCCTCGGTCTTTGACATTGATGGTGTCGATGCACAAATGCTTACGAGGAGTGGTGGGAAATAGCATGACCAACTTTTGTATTCTCAATCAATGAGCTTATAGGCTTTGCCAGACCACTTCTAGATCAAAGGGACAAGGAGGAGGAGAGAGCTGAGGAGACAAGGCTCAAAGTTGTAGACCTATTCATAGATGAGATAGATAAGGACAACGACGAGGATACAAACCCTGATTATGATGGGGAGGATGAGGACAAGGAAAAGGATGAGGAGGAGCAGCTAATGAGTGAGGTTGATGATATAGTGGATGAGGATCTAGCTAGCCATGAGTAGAGAGAGCCAACTCCCACTTGTGTCACTCAATCATAGTTGATAGCCACAACATGCACCAACACCTCCGATCATGGAGAGGTTAGCACGTCCTGCATGCATCCTACATAGCACAAGGCTATCTTTACATAGTTAGTCAGAGATCTAGGTGATGAAATTTTATTTACTGTTATGCTCATGCTTATGTTTATGCTTATTTCTTTAATTTTATATCTATATATATCATGATGTGTGCTGATTATATTTATGATTTCTATCTTGCAAGGGTTGTGAGAGATTTACATGATCTCTATCGATAGGTAGTTGTAGAGATAGTGCCTCCAGCAGTCTTCGACTAGGATACCAATATAGACTATGTGCCCCCACCCATTGTGGAGGGGGACCTAGATTTCTTCAAGCCTTATATCAGACTAAAGGAAGCATATAAGTTTGTAATGAGGCATGTTGATCAATTCGAGGCTACCTATGAGGATATCCAATCATCTCAAGATCTAGCGGAGGTCGAGAGACTCCATGCAGAGGTAGCTAGGCTATAGGAAGACAGAGAACACATAGAGTGAGAACGTCTAGAGGTCGTTGGATGGGAGACCGCGGCTGTTGGACGAGAACATGGTCTACATTATGCTTTGGATGCTCTTATCACTTCATGATCATGATTGCATGCTATGGTCTCTCAACGAGTTGTATCTAAACAAATGTGATCACTAGATCTCGAGGGATCTAGTAGCCATAGGCCACCCTAGTGTTGTATATTTGATGACATGTACAACTTTGATATATATATATATATTATCATAATTTGATGTTTGATTATTTATGCTTATGTGTTTTATGTTAAGTGTGGCAATGTGATTTATCAAATAATATTTTTAAGACTATTTAATAAATGTCTCCATGATTTAACATGCTTTATGTGATATAATTAAAACTATTCTATTTTATCTTAGATGCAACATTGTGATTGAGTATGTTATGTTAAATTAAATGCACTTATGATCTAATTTCATAACATTAAATGCATATAAGGATCTAATCTAACACAACATACAAGATTATCTTGAATAGTATGAAACCTAAAGTAACACCTAAAATCAATTTAAATAATTACTTTAGTGCTCAATAAACACAAATAATTGTTTTCCAAGAATGAAGCAATGTGAGAGCATATAGAATGTCATCTACTAACTCTAACACCACTACTTTATTATTCACACTATTCAAGAAGATTAGAAATAGTATCGGCATAAATGTGTGGCATTACTAGGTTCTTTAAGAGGTGTACCATCCCTTTCTATTAATGTATATGCTCCAGACCCATAGCTTTCATTAATTATATAAGGTCTTAACCAATTAGGACTAAATTTTCCTTTATTAGTTGGGGCGGCATTGATGATATGTTGATTTTGAATAACACCAAATCATCTTTATTGAATACATGAGGGATGACATGGTCATTGTAACTATGTTGCAATTTTCTAAAATAAGCTTGGAGATGCTCAAGAGCATTAATGCACTGCTCATCTTGAGAATTTCAAGCTAATGCAGTCGTTGTTCCTTATAAGTATTGTCATCAATAAGTCCTTGTAGAGTGATTTGTAATGATAGAATCTCTAACTCCAAGGGCATTATCACCTTGGTACCATAGACAAGGTTATAAGGAGTATTCCCAATGGATTTTTTATACTAGTAAATGGTAAGCCCATAATGCATATGTCAACTATGTGTGCCAGTCCTTATTGTGTTTGTTTACTATTTTCCATAGTATTTGTTCAAGAATTTTGTTATTTGATTCAACTTGTCCATTGGATTGTGAGTAATAGGGTGTTGAGAAATGATGCTAAATGTTAAACATTTATAAGAACTTCTTCATGTCATTATTCTTAAATGGTGTCCCATTTTTTGAAACCAATGCGAAAGGAATTCCAAAGTGAGAAATAATGTTCTCCAATATAAAACAACATATTACATCAGAAATTGTTGAACGAAGAGGAATAGCTTCTACCCATTTTGTGAAATAATCTATTTTAGTAATTAAAAAGGTATGCAGCAGAAGAAGGATGTGAGATTTTTCCAATGAGATCCAGTCCTCATACTGAGAATGGCCAAATAGAAACTTGGGCATGAAGCTCAAAAGTGGGAGAATGAATCAAATTGCTATGTTCTTGACATTTGTGAAATTTCTTAACATATTCAAAACAATCGTTTTCCATATGTCTCCAATAATATCCTATGTAGACTAATTTTTGAACTAATGATCTTCCTCCAAAATGACCTCCACAAGCACCTGCATGGGCTTCTTCAAGTGCTATGGGGATTTTAGATTCTTTAAGGCATCAAAGTAAAAGAACATTAAAGGATCTTCAGCATAGCACATCAGCAAGAATTATATATTTAGATGTGAGTTTGCAAAGGTGGTCTCGAGTATTTTTAGTTGTCGGCTTAAGAAAGGTACCTTCTTTTAAATAATTAAATATCAGTGTATACCATTCACTAGAGCTTTCATGGTTGTTGATAATACTTCTTCGGCTTTAGATTCTATTGATGGGTTCATAATTGTATGGACAATAAATGTGAAATCTTTTGAAGTATCTTGAGGGGATATAAGAGAAGTTTCACTTTCCATTGCATCCACATGTCGATTATCTTTTCGTGGGATGTTATCAATGGTAAATGACTCAAACTTCTCTAACAAATTCATTGTGAGATCCTTGTATTTCGATAATTGTCATTCTTTTATTGATATGTTCTATATATTTTCTTAATGAATAATTGTGAATCACTGAATATCTTAATATCTCGAGCTCCCGGAGTTAAAACGGTGTGTAATTCAGCAATTAATGCTTCATATTTTTTTGTGTTGTTTGTGCATAGGAAGTTTAAGTGATAGGATAAGGGAATAGGCTTACCTATGGGCAGGACTATTTTAACCCCAGTGTTAGAGCCTATTCTACACTTAGAGCTTTCAAAGTATAATTCCCATGTTTCTTCATCTTTCTAAATAACTTCAACACATTCTCATAGGAAATTATTTTGTATTAGGTAATTCCAAGGGAGAGGGAGCATGCACTAAGTGGTCAGTTAAGGCTTGTCCTTTAATTTATTTTTTTGAAACAAACTTAAGGTCAAACTCCATTAACAACATAACCAATTTAGCTAAGCATCCTAATAAATATGTTTTAACGAAGATATGTTTTAAAGGATCAATTTTTTTCATCACATGTATTTCAACATTCAGTAAATAATGTCTCAATTTACTAGTAGTGAATACAAGAGCCAAACATTGTTTTTTATAATTGTGTATCGTGTCTCATAATTGATCAAGGTTCGACTAATGTAATAAACAAGATTTTCCTTACCATTTCCATCTTGTTGGGCCAACAATGCTATGAGAGCGTGGGTTGATGTTGATGTATAAAGGATAAATGGTTTTTTTTGCATAGCGGGTTGTAAAACAGGTGGAGTGGCAAGATAATCTTTCAAACTCTCAAAATCCTGTTTATAATCCTCATTCTAATTAAAGTGCACATCTTTCTTGAGGAGATGTGTAAATGGTAATGTTCGGTCCACAAGGGATGCTACAAAATGACGGATAGCCTAAATTCTTCCTTGTAAAGTATGCAATTGAGAAATGTTTCTAGGAGGTGGCATGTTAACTATAACATCAATTTTCTTTATGTCCACCTCAATGCAGCTATGAGATACAATAAAACCTAAAAAAAATCCACTATCTACACTAAAGACATGATTTTTCAGATTCAATCTCATGTTATATTTCGTATTCACTCAAAGATATTTTGAAGGATATTCACATTGTCTTGTCAAGTTAAATATTTGGCTAGAATTTCATCAACATAGTCTTTGAAGATCTTATGTATGTAATCATGAAATATCAATGTCATAGCTCATTGATATGTTGCACATGCATTTTTTAGTCCAAAAGGAATCATTACCCAACAAAATTTTCCCCAAACTGTTGTTGTATAGGAGCGAATTTCCACCCCTTACGCAAATTCCCCTTTTGTACATCCTCACCTTAGAAAACCAAATATGAAGGAAAAATTCCACATCAGCAAGCTGCCTTCCTTCCACTTGGCATCTTTTTGTTCTATTGGTAAAAGAATATTTTTTAGGGAAACCTTTACAACACACAGATTTCTGTGTGACGTGCTTACGTCCCTAATGAATTCTTGCATCTAAAGTTGGCAAAGGCGTTACACTTCCTATTGGGAACAGTTTGTAACATCCCTCTTTGACCAACTAACCCCAAAAATGGCAGATTCTCGCCCTTCTCCTTCAATTTTTTCCATTCTTCATTCAACTCATCTCTTTTTGTAATCTTCAAGCATTCACTTCATCCTTCTTCATAGCTTCTTAGCACTCCCAACATTCTTAATACTCCATTGCAGCAACAACACTCTGTCAACCCTATAAAGAAAGTGTGAAGAAAGCCATTGCAGTAGGGGCTTGAGGTTTTACAACACCTCCCTTCATCACAATTGAGGCTATGGTGATTGTTCAAGCTCTCTTTCTCCATCATTGGCTAGTGAGCTCTTGGTGGAGGTGGTAACGTTTTCACTCCTCTCCTTTACAATTTGGTTGAGTAGTTATATAATATTTTGAATTGTTATTCATGTGCTTTCATTCTTTACTTCTTTATCATACATTTCTCTATCATTGCTATTTGGTTTTTCATGGAGGTGGAAACACCAAAACAGGGGTTTGACTAAGGCAGACCCCTATACAGCTCCAAAAAATTTCCCCTCTTTCTTGTGTGTAGGTGGACGTGTGTTTCAAGCTAACTAGAGAGTAGACACTTTTGTGAGATTTTCTTCGTCACCTTGGTTCTATTTTATTTAATTTATCATTTAATTATCTACTTTGCATACTTTCTCATTCTATTTTTACCAGCTAGATTGTACTAGCTAGGCTGTTAGTAGGTCTTTTTGGTAGTTTCTCTATGTTCATTGTTTTTTGGCTGTACAGATGCTAGCGCTCCCAAGAGACAAAAGTGTGCCATGCTAATATCCCAGAACTACACTGCCATCCTCAAACAGAGAGTTGTCTGAGGCACAAAACTAACTCCAAAAAGTGAGCTTGCCTAGCCCAAACTATAGCTTGGGTCTGCAGAGTGATCAGAGGACATTATAGTCATCATCATTCTTGTCCCTTACTTCAAAACACCCCTTTTAGAGTGAGATAATACAAGGAAACCTTCCACTCTTGGCTCTTCATGACCTGGGGCCTTGATGTGGTTGGTCCCCCTCTCTTACACTTTTTGTGAACCCAACGTGAACCAACGTCTTCTCATTTGTTAGTGTTGAGGCTTTTCCCTCATACCTCATGATTGTTGTGCCCTTGAGTGTTGTGAAAGTTTATGAGCATCACAACCTATTCCACAACCTCTAGGTATATTTTTAGGAGAAGTGTATGACACCTTTCGATGGAGAGAACAAAGGTCACTATTGGTTTCTCTACAAGCCTTTTTGTTGGATCCACTGTTAGTCTTGCTACACAAGAGCAGTTGTCGAGAGACAAGGTAGGGGTGTCCAATGAGACTGACCATGTCCCCACTCTTGCATCTCCTACACCATCATTGGTGGATGAGTATGAGGTTGTTCAAATTCCTTCGAAATATATTTTTTTCATTAGCAAAGGACTAGGCGACTTAGAGAATCACTTGGAAAAGGACCCAAAGATGGCTAGGGCAACTAGGGTTATCAGAAAAATAAAATATATGGTTGGAAAAGATCAAACAGGAATAGAACTCCTGGCTAGTCTCTCTAGTCTGACTGAAGCATGTTCTCCTCCAAACAATCCTAAAATTGTACGAGGGGCCACTTTCGAAGATCACAAGAGACAACTAGGAATTTCAATGCCTCCTACGTCTGTGTACATGGTCAACATCGTCCCCTCGATTAGCATTCCCCTTGCCTCTAAGAGATCCAAAACTATAAAGGTGAATAGAATACCCTTGGGATTTAGCTTCACCCCTCCTTTCACCTCTAATGGTGGAGGTTTTGGTGGGATGAGCGGTGGGGTCTTTGGTAGTGGTGGTGGTTTTAGCAGTGGAAGTGGTGTTGATGGAGGTGGTTCTAGTAGAATTCATGGTGGTGGATTTAGAAGTGGAGGTGGCTCTGATGGAGGCCCTACTAGTGGCGATGGCTTTAGCAGTGGTTCCAACGGTGGTCACACTGGTGGTTTTGGAAGTGGCTCCGGTGGTGGTTCTAGAGGAGGTCCCTCTGGCCTTGTGTCTTCTAATGACCCTATTCTAAACACTCTTCTTAAAAATATGGGTAAGATGCAAACCTAGCTGGCGAGTCTCTCCCAAGCCTCTATCCAGCCTATCTTTCAACACTTTTTCTAATATAGCCCATTATCAGTAATGATTTTAAACACTCCCTTCCCTCAAGGAATGGATATTCCTAAATTCAAGAAATATGGTGGCAAAGGGGACCCACAAACACGTGTTTTCCTTTAATGCCCTATGTATAGATTTTTTTCCATCATGATACATTAATGGTGATACTATTCCCTAGGTATCGCTTCTCAACCCGCTCCTCCTGCTCCCATTCAAGAGCCTATCCCTTCACTAGAAATAGCTACGAAGGACACCCCCATGGCTGAGCAGGATCCTTTTGTTCCTTTGCAACCTCTGGTCTTTAGCTCAAAGAGTTGTAGAAACTTCCTTGCACATAAGTGCAAGTGCTGATGAAAGGCTCTCGCAATTGAGCAGGCCACCTTACAGAGGAAGGAAGATGAGATGATTGTCATTGTATCAAGGCTTCCTATCGTGTCCTCCTCTCTCCTCCCCTCTACTTCCATTCAACCAAGATCCACATCACTTTTGGCTTTTGTTGTGAGTACGAATGTGCTTGACCCTAAAAAGGTGTAGGTTTTCATCACTCCTTCGGTGGATCCGCCCTTGTTGATGTCCCTTCTGAATGCCCCGCCTTTCCCAAAACCCATATATATGTCAAACACTATGGTGGAATTTGTTGTGGTTTTCTCTTCCTCCTCTTCCTTCATACCTCTTTCCTTGTTTGTGGGGAGTTCTCATCCCCTAGTGGAGTAGAAGGTGGAGAGTGGTCCTTCTAGTAACGAAAGACGTAAGAGGAGTCCACCTTCTCCAAAAGGTGGTCCCACGCTGACTTGTTCCATTTTAATAATGGAACCAGTCTCGGCTTCCCTTAAGTTCATCACTGCTCCTGAGTCACTCAGCGAACCTCAAACACAACTTTCCTTGTCTATTGAGGTATGACATGGCACTCTATTGAAGTACATGTTTAACTCTCTCGATGAATTTTTGGCCTTGTCAGCAATCTTTGTAAAATCATTGACCATAGCTCCATAAGAGCCGAGTGGTGGAAACCTTGCAGGGCCTTCTTCCTTAGCCCTTGTTGTGGGAGGGTCGAAAGCTCCTCCTCTTAACATCCCACCACTACAAGCTCATCCTCCTTCCCCCTATGATGATCTAGAGTGGGAAGCAGATGACCTCTTGGTTGATTAGTGTTAGGGGAAGGCCTCTTTTTTATCTTTAGATTAGATGTGTGTGTGTGTTGTGATGTGTTCCCCAATGATCATGCTATGTGTTCTTGGATGACCCTTGTCACCCTTGTTGGTGCTTGGATATAGGCGTGGTTTTTGTGTCATAAACCTTCTTCTATTTGTATCATCATTCTTCCATGTTTGTGATTGATTTTCGATAAATTGTGGACAATGCAAAGTGTTGGGGGAATCGAGGCTTCCCTTCCATGTTGACCCAATTTTTTATTTTTACTTTATCTTCACGTGTATTCATCACCAAATGAATCTTTTCTTGAGAATCTTCACAAGCTTTTTTCAAATAATTGCATTCTCAACTTGAAACCCTAATGGGACGTGTTTCCTTCATCATGGGTTCTCAAAGAAGTAACTTGAGAACTTTCATTGGAGGTGGGAGTAGCATTGACCTTCCCCTTGTGAGGGGGAATTTTCTTCCTTTTGAATTCCTTAATGAAGTGAACATCTTTCGAAAGGATTCCTTGATGATGAATCAATTCAAGAAAGAAACATCTCTTCCACACTTTGAACAAACTATGCATCACTTGAGTAGTCCCCTTTCTTCATACCGGGTTCCCAAGGGAGCCCTTTGAAAGTTTTCCAAAACTATCGATAGTATGTGTGACTACCCACTTACTTGCCTATGTGGCCACTTTTGGACATGTTTTATCTATAGGTAAACATGTCACTTTGCAAGTGCACCTATGAAGCCACTTTCTGACTCTATGGAGTCCCCTTCCTTGGGATTCCTCCATGTGAGAGATCTTGGGGGATACCTCCCTGCAGGTATGTGGGCCTGTAGGTTGCTTCTTCTGAGATTCCTCCATGCGAAAGATCTTGGGGGTCAATCCCCTATAGGTCTACGGGTGTGTAGGGCACTCTCTTTGGGTGTCCTTCATGTGATAGATCTTGGAGGAAACCTTCCCTACAGGTCTGTGGGCCTATGGGGAACTTTTTCCAGGTTTCCTCCATGTGAGAGATCTTGGAGGACACCTTCCCTGCAGGTTTGCGGGTCTATAGGGTGCTTTTTTTGGGTTTCCTCTATGTGAGAGATCTTGTAGAACACCTTCCCTACAGGTCTGTAGGTCTGTAGGGTACTTTTTTTGGTTTTCCTTCATGTGAGAGATCTTTAAGGAAACCTTCCCTGTAGGTCTACGGGTCTGTAGGGTGCTTTTTCTAGGTTTCCTTCATATGAGATATCTTGGAGGACACCTTCCTTGTAGGTCTGCAAGTCTGTAAGGAACTTTTTTTAAGGTTTCCTTGATGTGAGAGATCTTGGAGGACATTTTCCTTGCAGGTCTATGAGCCTGTGAGGTGCTTACTATTGTATGGTCTCACAACACACCCCATTTCTCCCTTTAGCAAAATGTGGACCCCCTTTTTTTCTCTTTCCTATTCCCTTTTGCTTTCGTTTGCTTTGGCATCATTCTGTGGCTTGGTCGGTTGCTAGTCTCATTTTCAATTTTTCTTGGTCCTTGTTTTATTCTTATTTCTTTCCCAGATTTAGTGTTTTGGTCTTGTTATGAAGTTTAATATATTACCAAAAACCAGAATCTTAGGGTTGTGCAGTTGCATCAAAGTGAATTGTATCTTTAGTGGGTCCTAGCCCTGCATGGTAAGTCATTGACTAGAAGTGTCAATCCTGGTGATATCATTTTTTTTGTATCGGATTCTAGTAATTTTATTTCATTCCTTTTATTTAGAACTCAAAATTCGAAGAGTCTATTTTGAAATGTTGTAATCTCTCTTGAACCCAATTTCCAGTCTTTCCTTTTGTTCTAGTTTTCTCTAAATCTTGGAGGTAGGCACCCCTGATCCTGGTATTTCTCCTAAAAGTTGATACCATAGGTTTTAATAATGGTGATCACAAATTGATCACGTATCTTTAATGGATCATTCCTTGCAAAAGATTGGAGTGACACCAAAGTGCCACGTATGATCATCGTGTTGTCTTTCTCCTCTAGTTGTGAGCCCACACAGAAATCTAGGTGTTTATAATTTGAACCCTAATCCATAACGGTTGCACCTTTATTCAAGAAATTAATGCATTATAATAGGTAATTAATGAAGGTGGTGAACTACTCTCGTGCTTGGCACCACCTTAAGCATGCAATTTCTTTTGTAACACTCCACTTTGCATCATGATGCAAATTTACAAAGGACATTGAAAGAACAAAATAATGTTGGCATGAAAGGAAAGGTAAATTTTGAGAAATTGAGAACGTGGCTAACAAGGTTTTTTGAGTTCCATTCTAAAAATATTTTCCTTATCAACCAAAATCAGGTATGTTTTGGATAACTACTATTCTGTTAATTGTTTTCACGCATGCAAATCTCGAAAGATGGTATTTCCCTTTATAAATTGAAATGTTGATTATTCTTTGATTTGAATTTAGCCACAAGGTGAATTGAAAGTTTTATAAATTATAGGAAATTTGGTTAAATTTAACCCTAACTAGCAAAAAAGACACACATTTGAAAATGCAAAACACACCAGTGAAAATGAGTACTTCTGATGCAAGGGTAGAAGATGAATTTAAGTATTGTAGTTCATAAGCCATACCAATCAATGTGGTAGTTACAGATACTCATATGGGGTGGTCTTCTGATGTTGAAATTTACACTAAGGTATGATGGGAAAATGCTTCTCAATGTGCTAGAAATGTTATAGAAAATGGGCTACTTTTAGCGGGAGGGTTTCTACCAACAATGAAGGCCCTTAAATTGGTTATGCAATGCATGAATTATTATAACCCAGATAAAAGAGTTGTTGAAATCTTTCACAAAAGGAATTACATACATGTTGGGCTCCCCATATGCACATTTGGTCTCCCCATATACACTTGAATGTATAATGTTGATATGAAGGTAAAGGCCAAAACATATCAGAATGTTGAAGTCTGCAATAGAGAAATTATGAGTACCCAATGGTGCCAAGAGTCGATTACACCATAGACCAAAGTCATTCAAAGGTCTATGTTCAACCAAGATATTCAAGATATTATAACTCTACTGAGTAGGACGGCTAGTTTACGAGATGCCATTAAATTTGAACCATGGATTTTTGTAATAATATCTAGACTGATGGAAATCCCATGAAAATGTATTGGGGAAAGTTTATTAGTGACAGATTATATGAACAGATAACAACATTTCCCAAAACCAGATGTTTCTATATTTCTTCATATGTGATTTATTCCTGCGCCATGAGGGAAAGCAAACAAGGGTTGAAAAATATTGGTACTATGGGCAGGGAAGTCAGAAATAGTTTGATATATGCTCATTTACCCCAAATCACTATCCATAGATACAAAGAGAATTATAGGAGAGTTAATGATTTTTTCTCCATGAAGCTAGTTAGAATGATGGAAGGTGATAAAGCCAAAAGATTTTCCTTGGAGGCACAAAGTGTCATTAGACCTATGGGAGGTTGGTATGTTCAATTCCCCACTTACTCCTACATTAGGATAGAAGGGTTTAATGGACATTATCCTTTCATGTTGCCCAGGCATCCAACAAACAATTTTTTTTATTAGAATTGGTGAGACAGATAAAACCATCTCAAGCTCTTTATAACAAGGCCCACAAGAAGGCCTCTTTCAAATTTCCTATTGTGATAGGGAATTATAAGTGCAATGCAATCAGGGTGTTTGACTTGTGTGATGAAGAACTAAGAATATATAATTTTGAACAATTTCCACTTCAAAAAATTTATTATGATCCCGAAGCGAATATTTCCAAGGCCATAGCTGGTTACCATGCTCATGTCCAAGACCAAGAATATTATTGGCTTAATTGTGAAGATGAGCAAAAAGTAAGAATAAGAAAGTATGAAAAATTGTCTTTAAAATCTACTTGAATTCTTATGCTTCATGGAATTCCAGATCAATTAGAACAAGATGATGGAGAAGTGTTGAATAAAGCTTATAATGAAGATAGAGTGTACGATGAACCCATCCTAGACCAGGATTATGAGGGTGAAGAAATGACATCAATTGATGAGTTCTCTACACCAGTTCTATTACATAATCAACACTGGATAAATGATTTTTGTAAAGTTTTAGGAGAACGAGGAATTGAACCCACATTCTCAAAGGATGAAGAATAAAAAAGAAATGAAAATGCATTTGAGAGGTGGGGAACCTGCTATGAGAAGAAAGAAGAGGAAAACTAGAAAGGTAGCTCCTAGTAGAAGAGGATTGAGGGAGAGAACCCATAAGACCTCAAAGAAAATAATTTCTAGAAAATCCATTCAATAGAAAGATGAAAAATTAAGCAAAGATAAATAAAAATTAGACCTAAAGGTGCATCTTCATCTACAACAAAACCAAAGACTAAACCGATTATTGATGAAGAAGTAGGAGTAATAGAAAATGTTGAAGGTAAATAGACAAGGTCTGAATTTAAAAGTGCTGCAACACTATTTACTTCTCCTCCCTCTATTAACATGGCTGAAGAGTCTGAAACAAACACTAGGATGGACTCTATGGTTTTGGATAAAATTGTAAGAGGAAAATGAAGCTAGAATTAAAGAATAGATGGGGTGCCATGTGGGATAGGGTAAAATAAAAAAGAAGTTTAAAGAATAAACCTAAAGAAGCACAGCCAGTGATAGAAGAAATTTCAGAGATACATGGTCCACTCCTACAAATGTTGAAGAAGAATTTATACAAGGAATTCACTCACTTCAAAAGTGGGGAACCTTGATATTCTTGAGATGGAAATAGGAGAGACTATAGAGTAGGATCCTATTGATGAAATTATTATTGAATATGCTTTTGATTCCCATCCTTCACTTGGGAATGATCCAAATGATAATGAATAGTTGCAAGTCTTTGAAGAATCAGAGGACCAGGTTGAAGTTGAGATTGAGAAAGAAGAAGCTACACAGTTTTCAGGTGATGGAGTTGGAAATGAGGAAAATCTTGGCATTAGAAAAATATAAAGTATTAACATCAAGAAGCTAACTATTAACATCTAGATAGATGAGGAGATATAAGTCTTCAAATAGAGGAGACAATGCCAAATCCTAGTAATCCTGAATCTATGCTAGAAATTGTTGAGGAAATTCCTATTTCATAAGACGTGACAGATAAGACTGGAGAAGTAAGAAAGGAGGTTCTTGAATCAAGTGGAAACTAGGAACAAAGTAATGTTGTAGAGGTAGAGCGTGATGAAGATGCACCTAATTGGATGATCAGGGAATTGGCTTCCCCAATGGAAGTAGAAGTATTTCCTTTGGATCCTAATAGTTTCATATAGGAAGTAGATGCTCCTAAGCCTAGGCGCAGAGCTAAAGCAAAACATGTCATACAGAGAAATGCAGATGGTGATAGAACCATCCATATAGCTACTCCAACAACTAAAAAAAATAGACATGAAGTAATGCTTAAGGAGTATACGATATCAAGCATTAATCTTGGACACTCATCTTGGAGGAAAGAGTTGGAAGAAATAAAGGTGAACCTGGATGCCACTATTGCTAGAGTATAGAAGTATAAAAAGAAGAAAAGAGAATTGAAAGAACGGGTTGCTACCTTGGAACATTTTATAAAATCACTAACCCTATCTGGTCAAGCACAAACTGAATTGCCTCAACATCTAGTACTAATGTCACAAGAATAGGTGGATGCAATTGTAGCAATGTGCCACAAAATGCATGTATTTGAAGAATGGATTGAGTATTGGGTGAGGCAGGGAGAAGAATTCATTACAGATGCAATAGGGAAGTATAAGCATACCGTTGGTTAGAGAAATCCAAAATATTTGAAAGTGAATGTAGGTTTCACCAAGAGCAGGTCAATGATGAAAGGAAAAATGTTGAAATTCTCATACAAATGGATGTTCAAGAATTAATACAAGGAAATATAATTTCAAAGCAAGAAGTTCCATTGCCAGAAAAATGGAAGAAATAGTTGAAATGGGAAGGTGACATGTTGATGCAATGCATTGAAGGATTTTAAAAAGTCACCGTGGAATGTAGAAAATTGCTTGATAAAGATGAAGACTTTATTTAAATGTTAGCACGCCATGGTTGTGATCCCAAAATGCTAGGAAAAGAGGGTAAAGAAGCTAAAGCCTTCAAAGAATGGATTGAAAGAATAAACAAAGACCCTATTCAACTATTAACTCAGGAAGTCATTAATGAGATTATACAGTGTAGGAACACTATAGCTAGATATGAGACAAACAAAGTGCAAAGGAATAATATTATACTCTAGGTATTTGAAGAATACACTAGGCTCAAACTCATTTGGAAGGTAGTGCAAGGGATTTCAAAAGAACATATGCATCAAATGTTGACTGCTTTCCAAGAATATCAATTGTAGAAAGGCGAAGAAAAGATCCTAGAGCCCAAGC